>APFE030009822.1:234133-299697 GCA_000404065.3 Pinus taeda
AATAAAAATAAAAATGGCACATGGTATTGACCCATGGTATTCACCAAAATGGGACATGGTATTGACCCATGGTATTCACCTGGAATGTAGCCTATTTAAATGGGGGAATTAAACCAACATAGATCCATCTTTACTTTGGATCTACTAATCCCCGAGAGGTATCAAATATCTTGATATGCAAACTAGCATAGAGTGAAAAAATATTTGATCCCTCGGCTGGATCAAGAGTAAAAATGAATGTTCTAATTTAAGGTATGTTAAACATTTTAGCTTGGTTAAAATAAAAGTCAACTATTAAATTTATTAATTTTTATAAATTACTAATAGTAATTTTTAAGCTCCAGGTTTATGATAACCCATAGTAATACTAAGATCTTACAAGATTTTATAATTGAGTAAAATATTTGCCATGACTGGTGAGAGATTCGCCAAAAAATTATATGTACATATTATATTATTGATAAAATCGCCTTCCATTTCTCCTATATACCATGAAGATTCGCCCATTTATTATACTTATAAATTTAGGGGGTGTTCTTAAAATTTTCCCTGCTTGGACTACTTAGTCTATTCAGTTTCCACATTAACCCATTTAGGATTAGGTGTCCAACATTCCCCCCCTTAATCCGAAAGGTTATGTATGAGTCCAAGAAGAGAGATGTAATACAAAATGTGAAAAAATGCATGGCAGCACTAGGCTGAATGTGCTCTCTGAGATGTTGGTATAAAGGGCGGCGGTTTAAGGATGGCCACCAACATTGGAACGCTTAGTGCAGTTCCCGGAACTCTTCCAAAACTGACAAGAAACTGAAGTTTTCTGCTAGAGGAAGTGATCCTATTGTTTTGAAGAGGGAAACCTTCAACCATGAAAGGGAGGTCTCACCCCACATAAAAGGGAGAACTTCAACCTGGAAAGGGAAGTCTTAACATATGATGGTTTAAGGATGACCAACAACTCTGGAATGCTTAATGCAATTCCTGGAACTTTTCCAAAACTGGCAAGAAGCTGGAGTCTTTTGCTAGAGGAAGTGTTCTCAATTTTGCTCCCGGAACTCTTCCAAAATTGGAAAGAAGATGAGGTCTTCTGCTAGAGGAAGTGTCCCAGATTCTCAACTAAAGGCATGTTCATGGGCATCTTTGTCTCTGGCTACAACTCTGAAACTGGTGTGGTAGGTTGTGGCTCAGGCTCGCTTGATGTGGCTTTGAAGCTTGTAGATGACCATCATTTCCCCCCCTGTCAGATATAAGGTGAGATGATGGAGAAAACTCAACTGAAAGATTGTTTCAATACTCTGGAACAAGTTCTGACATGTGTTTGGAATATATTCTTGGCTGTTGATGCCCATTGGCAAGAAGCGATCCATCCAAGATGAATCTTTTTTCTTGCAGGACGTTTGTTTCTGAAGCATCTGTGTGAAGAATGACTGGTTTTATGACAGTGCTTACATGGATGAAGATCAAAACAATGATATTTCAAATGGCCAACTCGGTCACAGTGTTGGCATTTCACAATCTGTTGTTGTTGTTGTTGTTTCTTTGGAAGAGGGACGGAGTCTGGAACAGCTGAAGTTGAACTGTCATGAAGAGCAGGTGAACTTTCATGAATGAATCCATCACTCTGAAACTGAATGGGCTTAGCATAGTCTGGAATATGAAAGGACAAGTCCTTGTCATATCCAAGACCATTTTTGTGCTTGTTGTGGACAAGCTGTTCTCAAGGTCTGATAATGGGCTTGGAAAGTGCAAGATGAACCTCTGCATCTGCATGTAACCTTACTGCTTTATCTGAATGAACTGTAACATTATTGACTTGCTGTTGACGGGTTGCAATCTCAATGTTCTGAACAGAAACATGTTCAGAATGATGACACCACTGTTGTAATTATTCCTGCTGTAGCTTTGTTTCCAGCTGCAAAAAATCAATATTTTCTTGTGCATTTTGCAGAGAGGTTTGGATGTCAAAGAGAGTGCCTTTGTTGACCTTCACCGTGTCTTCAACAATAGACAACATTAATGTGCTCAATAGCTCTAAAAAATAATTAATTTTGGCCATTGTCTCACCAAAATTGAAGACCTTAAAGGATTTCAACTAGAAATGCACCATTGTTCTTTAAGATTTTGTTATAATGGCTTCAATTGATAAAATAAATCCTAAGAGATAGAGATGAAGCTAGGCTAAAAATAGTCAGAAAATATGATATTTCATTCAAGCTGACATCATGCTCCAAATAATGTATCACTTCCTCTTTGTAACAAGCAGAACACAAAATAATGTACCATATACAGTCGCAACAATTACACTGAGGGCCACATTTGTATGGCAGAACGGGTGGCTACAATGACCTAGGCAATGTGGGATCCTTCAAGTACTTCTTCACTTTCAAATCAACATCAGCAACAAGTTCCCAAAATATTTTTTTTTTTTTAAACCCAAATCAAAAACCTCAATAGCTGGCAATTTCACAACTGTACCATTTGTATGTGGATTTTTTTTTGTATGAACCTTTCCGAAATTTTCTTCTTTTAATTATTAATTTTCAAAAAAGCGGGAGGTTTTTTTTTTCGATCTACACCGTTCTATTATTTGGACGTTGAAGTGACACTGGGAGAAAATTTTAAATCTGGAATCATTCTTGATGGCGATAAATAGCGCTGGAAGTCTCGTGCAGGATTTACAACGCTATCTTTCAATGGTACTCCAGTTCGTTCAAACGAATCATAGAGGTTTCATCCACTCACTGCCTATACAGTAACTGCGATTATTGACATGATCTTGCAAGTGAAAAAAAAATTCTCACGAAAAATGACCCTTCAGGTGCTCACAATCTTCACTTCAAAGCTTCACTATCAATTCTTTACATTTATTCATTCCAGTTGGTCATCTCTGCAATCTACCATATAGATTTTCGCCATACTGGAAAATCTCGTCCTGGATGTGGATTTTCAATGCAACATTCAACGATTTTTTTGTTTTTGTTTTAACATAACACTAGCATACAGTACGAATGACCAGAATGACCAATGTACTAGATAAAAGGCAGTCAGCAAATAGCATACGACATCATACCAAAATCAATTCTCCATTGCATAAATTATTCAATGCACAAAACTAAACCCGTTGTATTCCTTGACCATGACCAGCGTAGATTGCACAAAACTCAATGTGGTGCAAATATAGTCAAGGGATAAATTCACTGTTTAATATGTAATGCAGTCGATTCCACCTTTAGTCTTCCACCATTCATGACATTCAATGCATGAACAACTATTCCCAACGCGGCTAAGACTGTCTCACTGGTTGCTTGTAGTTCTGGTTCACAAGTGAGCTACACCATAGGCGTACACACGATCGCAAGGGTTTTGACCAAAATTTAAACAACCAATGCATTCACCAAAATGAACGCCAAGATTCAATGCTCAAATCGAATATATCGCCACTGCACCAGCGTGCATTCAACATTTAACCAACGCACAAACAAAGGCTTGAACGCACTGCAACAGATCTTGAGGTATATACCATGTAAAGAAAGGCGGACAACGAGGTATCAATTGTGCCAGGATAGTACCAAACTCTGTGGTAAAATTTTACAGCTATGAACAGGATTCAAGTGCAATTCTCTGGATTTATAGGCGACAGGTAGGCAATGAAGATGTATAGCTAACACCAGTTCTACATTTAGGAGCAGGAGCATGTGCAGGAATAATTGCTATGTCTGCAACATATCCACTGGACATGGTTCGCAGAAGGTTAACAGAGACAGTCAACAGTTCAACGCAACAATATTTCAACAAATTACATCGTGTATGGAGGCCGACGGTTGGTCTGCTTGCGACCTCGACAGAGGGAGGCTACATAAAATGTTCCTTTCAGTAATGGACAGATGCCAAAGTAGCGGATGACAGCATAAGGAGTTACAAGGGCAGTGTGAGCATCAAATGAAAGGGCACACGTCCCATGCAACTCTCACTTCTCGGAAAACTGATTAAAGAAAGGTCCAATAATATAACCACGTATATCCACGCATATTTGACCTCAAATCACATCATTTCCGCAAAAATATATCCGTTTTCATTGAAAAACTATAACATATAAACGTAAAAGCGTTCAACGGAATGGTGACAATACCATGTTTCCACGTTCTTCAATGTGACAACATTCTTTTCATGCGTGGATTGGAACAGTGTTTTCTAGAATACCATGGAGCAGTGTTCAAATCTCCACGATACCCCGCTTCTCCATCAGACTCCAAACAAGACCACGGTCAATATGACATTGTTCTTTTCCTCCAGCGTTCAATGTGACAGCGATTTTTCCTCCAGCAAACAACGGAGCCAACGCATACGCTTTTCATGGACCATTCATGATTACAACAAACACAACATAATTATAGCGAACCAATAGTCATAATTACAGCAAACGTATGGAGCAGAGCGCAGGTAATGTCAGACATAGAGTCTTAAAATAGCCAGAGTCAGGTGCAGCGTAAAGAGGTAATGGGCAGAACTGGCAGGTTTGCACACAGTAAAACACTTTATAAGGTGACAATTCTGCTCAATTCTGATTAGGAGAAAGGCAGAACTAACATATACATAGAGACCACAAAACAAGTGGCTCAAATTGGAGCAGGACCAGCGATCGCCTACTCTGATACCATGTTAAACACACATGGGAGAAAGAACAATAGGAAAGATAAATCATGTGAGTTCATTTTTTATTAACAGGAGATATACATTTATAGTACAATATGTGACTCTTGGGTTTCACATCCCAAGGTCTCTTGGACTACTTAGTCTATTCAGTTTCCACACTAACCCATTTAGGATTAGGTGTCCAACAATGGTCAATGGGAAACTTATTCCAAAATGAATATTGGGAAAGACATCCTAGTGGGTGTTCATTTGGTTGTTTATGCCTAAGGAAATTAGCAAGACAATGGTTAAGGATTTGGAAAGGAAAAATGGAATTTTTGGCACATTCATTTATGAAAATAATGGAAATTAAAAGAAAAATGAGGTGAAAGGTCACAGGTTGCATGTGAGGAGGAAATTGAAGGAAAATAATGGAAAATGAAGAAAATGGAGGCCTCATTCATAAAAAGGATTTTTAGGATCAGTTGGTAACCTTTTTCCAGTTGAGTTTTGGATCTCTCTCATTATTCTCTCTCTCTCATACTCTTGGGCACTTAGAGTTTCTTGGAGAATTTTGGCATTGGAGCAAGAAAGGCAAAGAAGGTAAGAGGAAGCAAAGATCAAGCAAGGAAAGGCAGGATCAAGTAGCTACAATAGGCTTCATTGCAGGTATTGACTTGCATGTGTATTTTCATTGTTAGATTTGGCATGCATGGTATTGCTTGTGGTTCTTTTCTATAATGACATGGGTTTTTCTAGGTGTAAAGTGTTTACAGCATAGCCTTGCCATTTTTGGATAGCCATGGTGTGATGGGGTTCTCATTTTTTGGTTGAGCTAGATTGTTGGATGGATTCAAAGTTGAGTGGGGTGGATCTTTGAATTATAGAGAACATGGCCTAGTGGTCCCTAAACAAAAATTTGGATCACATTAAAGACACTGGCCTAGTGACCCCTAAGACAAATTGTGGGTTGCGGTAAAGTGAGGATCGTGTTGCCTTGGTGGGCCTAGGAATCCTTTCCAGTGAATGGTCAGATAAACGATAAAGCCAATAGGTGGTTTGCTCTCCATTGGGCCTAGTAACCCTGGATTTAGGATATGAAGTAAAGCTTGGAGAGTGTGTCTTAGTTTAGGGCCTAATGATCCAAGTTTGGATTGTGGTAAAATTGAGAGAGTAGGAGATTGGAAAATTCCTCATGGTGTAGGTAGAGAAATCCGGTGGCATCCATTCTTGCTTGGCCTAGTGATCAAGTGGAGATCATAGTAAATCTTTTTATGATGTGTTCATTATGTCGGCCTAAAGATCCAAGATGGATTATGGTAAATCTTGGTTTCTATTGATGAGGGTGAGGTGGTTTAACCTCAGTATGCCCTAGTTGGTTCTTTTGGTTTGAGTCCCACATTCATGCTTGGAATATGGCATAGGAGTGAATGGATGAAGAGAGATTTGGCTAATCCATTCTATGGTCGGGTGGAACGTGGTAGTCCCATATCATATTGGTTTATTTCATTCATTAATGAGAAATTCATTCCGTTGATTTCCATGTGAAAATGTATTGATGTATATATGGATTTTGATGGCTGATATGTTTATGGTATTTTTGTTCCTATTATGTTTTTTATATGTACACTTTATGACAACAACTATGTATGGATATCAACATGTTTTTAATTATATATGAATGGATAATGTGTCTGTGACCTAATAGATGATAATGAACCAAATTACATGAGGAAAAAATGGTTCATAGCGATTCTCAGATAAGAATGAGATCCATAAACTTAATTCTATTGTTTACAACTGTAGGTTACATGTTGATGATATGTTTGACGAAATGCCTGTCATGGTTAGTAGGGGCCTGATTATGGTCTTGTTCAATTTATTTATTTTGCATCATTGTTTCCCTATATGTTTACTGATTCTGTGCTATCACTCCATTCTGGGTAGTGGACTGGGCTCTGGGCCTAAAAAAGTGGCTTAAATCTCAGGGTCGCTGACACAGAACTGGCAACTTTGGTCTTTGGTGACTGGCAAGCAATCCTGTGAGAGAAACATTAGGTTGTTGGTCACTCCCTTTCCCATAACATGAGAGTGACTATGGCCTAAGAGATCGAGAACAGAAGTGAGACCCAAGGATAGGTTATTTGAGTGGCTAAATTGTATCCTTAAGGTTCTTTTGATGATGTTGGATGACTGTGTGTAATGTTCCATCGACTCCACTTCCTTAAGGTCACATAGGAGGTTGAATATGATCATAGTGGCATTTCATCTTAGGTTTACCCTAGTCGGCATGATTACTTGGGTATATGTTCGAGGAGGGTGTTACAAAGTGGTACCAAAGCATGGTTCACCCGTTGGAATGGATGGGTGGTGTTTGTTGGTCATACATGCATGTTAGTTGCATGTGTGTCTCTTACATTTTCATTCCATGTGCTTGTTGCATTACATAATGTTGATCATAGTTGCAGTAAGGTTGTCATGAGGAACTTGATGTTGATTTTGTGGAATACATCGTCATGAGTATATCATTGGTTACATATTGTTATATGTCGCTTACATCTTGATTTTATGTTGCCTACTTACGTCCTTGTATGTTAGGTTACATTCTTAAATATTTTGATTACATGTATCAGTATTTCAGTTTGATTACAAGAATTGAACGCTTATGTTCGATTACATGGGTTTATGCTTATGTGTAGTTGATTATGCATTTATTATGCATGTTGATGGTTGCATGTGGAAATGCGTACAATGGAGTAATGGTTGTTATCACGCATGAGTTCATGGTTTGTGAAGTTGATATGGTCACTTATTGATGACTGGACTCTAGCTAGATTGATGTGTATATGGTTTGGTACTCATGTGTTATATGTCCATATGCAGTTGTTATGCATGTATGGTCTTGGTTATAGTATGCATGAATAGTAGGTCAAATATGCCTTGTGAAGTCATTTTATGCAATTTAGGACATCATGGTGCTAATGGTTGTTATGATGCTAATATTTTCACTGAGATAGAGTAGGAGATGCAGATCATAAAAATGAGGTTGCAGCATTGGACTTTGGGGCAAACGCAGATCGTCATACAGGTACTGTATTTTTGGCATGCAGGTAAGTAAGTTAAGGATTTTTATATGAATTAGGTTTTATGGACATGTCTTTTGATGCTATGGTTACATTCATGATACATGTTAGTTGATTAGTGTAGTTATATGCACATGTGTCAAATAGTCAAGAATGATGGTAAGTTGTGGTTGTATGCATTGCTATTGTTGTTTTATGTTAGATAACTTGATGATTAGGCTATATGTTGTTGATGAACATAATATATATCTTATTGTTTTTATATGTTATTAAATTGATGATTAGGGTTATTTCATTGAGATCTTGGTGTTGTAATTTGGATTGGTCATATGCGTGATGGTTATGTTCATTGCATTGAATATATTGCTAGTATATGTATTGTGTTAACCTGGTTTGGCCTATGTAGATGGTTATGGTTGCAATATTCAGGTATGAGACAACATATTTTTGATATGGTGTTGTACTAATCTAGATTGATCGTATATATGCGACTGTTATGCATGAACGACAACTACTTATATGAGCTTATGATGTGAACATGTTAGTTAGTTACTGTTATGGATATCATGATTTATGTTTGAGTTGATATGTTGTGAAGTTGTATCATGCTAACCTAGATTAATTGTGTAGACAAGGTCGCCTCCTCTGAGACACATCAAAGTATGAGTTTTCTTATGTTGTACATTTGGTACTCGACCATTTGATTATGTTGTCTAGTTGATTTATTTAACATGGTAGGGTTTTAAGTTGGTTGAATGTTTGGCGAATCACATAATATGGGTATGTGTTCAAATGATATTTTTTCAAGATGATTGTACTAATACATAGGTGTTAAGACAATTGATATGTACTTGCATGTAATTAGGTGAGAGTTGTAGCATTATGTCAGACTGATGACTATGAGTTGACTATGTATTATGACATGATTGTTAGTCTTGCTAAATGTTGATTTCAAATTGATAGATATGATTGTCTTGATATTTGGAAAATGTGGTTGACATGTGTGAGAAGTTGCAGGAAGCATGTTAGGTATTAGCGTGACAAGGTAACACTTAATGTGTTTATATAACTAAAAATTGGGTGATGTCACAATACATAGTAAGCCTTGATTGCAACAAAGTAAAAAGGTAAAGGAAAGGAATTGGGAAAGAATTACTTTGGCTATGTTTGGAAACCCTAATTCCAAACAAATGAGTTCTTTGCATACAAGAATTCTTCTTAACCTTGATCTTGTCTGACATTAGGTGGATATGTGCTATAGTCATGAACATGTACTTGACAGGTATATTAGTGAGTCTCTAGTTGCAGGTGGATCTATCAAGGGAACTATATTCCATTGAGAGATGGCATGGATGTGTTCAGTTACAAGGCAATGTGCTTGGCACAACAAGATAAGGTAACTGGTGTATTGTTATGTTTATTTATGCACTAATAGTTATATGTTAATGACAACATGATGCAGGAGGTTGCATGGCAAGAGAGGTGTCCATTTGAAGAAGGCTTAGGTTGAGTTATTATTTGGAAGCATTGGTAACCATGGGGTTTGAGTCATGGTGTTTTTTGTTAGTCTTGTGCTTTTGGTCTTTCACGAGTTATTGTGCTTGATTGGAAACTTTGTTAATGTCTAGTGTATGGCCATACCACTTTTTTTGCGGAGTCATGTTTTTATTGTTTTTCATGGTTTTCTTCTTTTTTGTTCCTTGTGCTTGCATTTTAAGTTTTGACTCTTGGGAATTGGTCGGGAAAGAGGAAAGTTGATGGAGCTCGGGGAGAACTGTGTAGTGCCCAACAAGTAATGTGGGATTCAGATGAAGCTCTATGCATGAGTAAATGCAAAGGAAGGTAAGACTATGACAGTTGGTCTAACTGGTTGGTCCATAGTGGTAAACAGATGGTGGCAGTACAAACATGTGAAAGGTAATCAAGAAAGGTAAGGTGAATGGATGTGAGGTGTCAAATGCCTTGGATATGTTGGGAACACTATTCTTAATGTTGTGCATGTGTTGCATGAATAAAGGAAGTTCTCTTAACCCTTGACCTTGTCATATGGTATTTATGTTGTGATCATGACTATGTTGATGTTTATATATGTATACATGTGTGTATGTATGTATGTATG
Source organism: Pinus taeda (assembly GCA_000404065.3). NCBI lineage: Eukaryota > Viridiplantae > Streptophyta > Pinopsida > Pinales > Pinaceae > Pinus > Pinus taeda. The sequence continues at coordinate 243,965 of APFE030009822.1, forward strand.
TATGTCATGTATGATAGGGTCGTCATGAATCATGGATTTTTAATGCTAATGTTTATATGTATATATATGTATGTATGCATAGTGTTGTCTCACAGGATCATGACTATTTATGCTAATGTTTACGTATATGTATGTATGTATCCATGTATCTATGTCACTATCTGACAAATCATCAAGAATCATTCTTGTGGTGGAATGATTGCCTATGCAGGCGAATGGCATGAAGAAGTTCATAGCTATGAGGATTCAAGTGGGAAGAGTAGGCTTGAATTTATATGAATTTATATGCTTGTATTATTCCTATGTTTATGATATGATAGTTAACGTTGAAGGATACATCAGTATAATGAAAATAGTGTGGTCCGCAGCATATTGAGACAAGCATGGATAAGACACTAGAAGCAATGTTTCTTGGTAGAGTCAGTGTAATTTTGGATATGTGGTACTACTATTGTGCATATGTTGTATATGTTGCATTTGTGATATTGTGTGTATGCAGTGTGTTGTATATTTAGTGTATGTACCTGTTGTTTATGGAATGTTATGTACAGGGTGCTAGTAAATATAGTGTTGTATGAATGTTGCATATTTAGTGTTGGGTATAGATGATGCTATGTACGTGTTAGATATGCAGTGCTATGTACATGTGGTGTTGTGTGCATGTTGTACATGTGGTCCTATGTACATATGGTGTGGTGTGCATGATTTTACAAGTGTTGTTGTGTGGATGTGGTGATGTTGACATGTTGTACAAGTGGCGCTATGTGTAGGTGGTTCTATTTACATGTCATGCACATGGCGTTGTGTACATGTGGTGTCACATACATGTCATGTGTGTAGTGTGTGCATGTGGTATTGTGTACACGTTGTATAGTGGTGTAGTGTACATATGGTGTTGTGTACATGTTGTTTGGGTGGTGTCTTGTACATGTGATGTTGTGCACATGTTGTGTAGGTAGTGCTTGGTACATATGGTATTGATGTACATGTGGGATTGAGTGCATGTCATAAATGTTGTGTAGTGCACATGCAGTACTATGCATGTGTGTAGTGTAGTTGTGGTGGCGTGACATGTGTACTTGTTTTGTTGTACTCTGTGTGGGTACATGTATTCTATGGCATTGTACATCGAGTATAGATGTATGAGTTATGTTCTATATAGGATGTATGTGTATGCATTTTGTGATGTCTCACATTGTATGTGGATGCATGTCTTTTGATGTACATTGTGCATGTATACGTGTTGTGTTGTGTCATACACCAGACATAGGAGTATTTATTGTCTTGTGTTGTACACCACGTGTAGTTGTATGTATGTATTGCGTTATGTTATACAATTTGTGTAAATGTATGTGTTATATGTCAGATGTGAATGCATGCATGGTGTGGTATGTCATGTGTGGTTGTATGTGTGGGATGTACACTATGTGTATTTGCACACGATTGAGGATAAGGCACTAAGTGTTGTTGGGTGTGGCAATCAATCTGGTATGAGTACATAAAGAACAAACGTAGAAGTAAGGATCGATGAAGGAAAGGTATCGATATTGTACTCTAGTTTTATTATGCATGTGATTAACGATTCTTGTTTATGATGGTTACATATGATTTATGATTTTGATCTATGATGGTTATGTTTTGAGCTACCTGATGTGATATTTCTATACATGTTGATTTGGTCAAATATGCTAGTTTGACTTGTTGTGACATGAAGTGAATAGAATTGCAAGTTTACCTTATTGGAAAACTACCAATGAGGTATGGTTTGAGATTATTTCAATTTATTTGAATCTAATGGACATTATGTGCTTGGAAAAAGAATGAATGAACATGCCCAGTTGGGTGGTTGAAATCAACTGCAAGAAATGGAACCAATAATGAAATAAATTGGAACATGAAACTGTATGTTGGTAGAGTACTTCAAAAGCAGGGCCATTATGGGGCACTGGTACCTAATAGTTTCCATTGATTTCCTTGAGCATGCTATGATTGGTACGATGGTTTTAAGGAAGGTATATTCCTTGGTTTTTGCATCTTCCGATGTGAGGAAGCATTTACAAGGTATGGAATGCCCGAGATGGGGGTGCCAATGGAACTTGGAAGGTGAGGGACTGCACAGAGGGGTTGATTGTATTGCTTGAGGGACTTTGTAGTAGAGAAGGGAAGGCTGAGGATATATTTGATTTGGTCATTAGAATTAAGATATGGAATTAGATGCACAATGAGAGTGCACCCTAGAACATGAGCTGATAATGCTTCACTGAGACGAAAAGTGGCATAAGATTGTAGTGCTAGACACTGGATGAAGATTTGACTTTGCCATGGATTCTAGACTTCTTATGAAGGAGGTGAATCCTAGTTGTTGAGCTAATTTATTGACTAAATTAACACAAGTATTTAATTATCAATTCGGGTTTGTAAAACTTGGAGGCAAATCCATAGTATATGGACATCAGATATAATCAAGATTAGAAGATAAAATTTGAAGATTTAAAGAAGTAAATGTTACAAGTATAAAACTATTTTAACAATTTCTAATTCATTTATGTAATATATGAGGGAAGAGGCTCCTAACTTAGGAGAACCAAGTTGTCCTTCCCTACAATACTACTTTCATAAAGATAAATCTAAGAGAACTAATTAACAATGGCTTATGATGAAAAAGATGTAAAAGAAGAGGCTCCTAACTAAGGAGGTCCAGATTTCCCTTCTTCGGAATGCTACTATATCACAATCACCATTGCTTCAAACCGGAAATGTAGAAATAACTTCAAATAAGAAATGGAGAATGAAATTCAGTTTTAGTTCAAGATCAAATAGAAGGGGAATTTAACTTAAATTCTTGTGTGTCCCTTCATATGTAGATTATAATTAAACCAATATTCATTCAGAAATCATCACACATTAATTCAAATAAGAAAATCTGAAACAAAACAAGTAAACAAATCTAAAGCAACTAGTTCATGAAAATTAAGCTAGTTTAACAATGAAGTGTACTTAGCTTGGAGTGGGGGCCCTCCACCCTTGCCTTTTCACACTTGAGGCTTCTACCAAATGCTGAAACTTCAGTCACACATCCACATTATTGAACATCCAAAGTGTCTCAGCATAAAAGTATACAAAAGTTACATACATAAGCCATTAAAGTCTTGGCTTTAAATAGAGGTTTTGTGAAAAAAATTGATCTATATTATCTCTAACACTCATATCTACTCATATCCACCTATCTAGGTTGAACTCATCCAATTCATCCCAAGAAATATGGTCATTCCCATAAAATCTCAAAACTTTCCTATTTCCTAGGGATTTTCTGGATGACTAGTCATGTTTGACCAACCTTGAACAAGCCTAATAAATCTTGTTTTGAGTGAACCAAGTGGATTTATCTCAGTCCTAGTTCCCAAGATTTCCATTCATGCATGAAACTCGAGCCCAAGTGTCTTGCAAACATTTCATCCACATAACTATTACGGGAATTTCTATTTCAGTCCAAAATTGCACTTGAAACTCAATTTTCATAAAAACTTCTAGAAATTGCAAAACTAAAATTAAATACCTGAATATGCATGAAATACATAAAACTGAGATGGATGTGATGGAAAATGGATGGAAAATATAAATATTAAGTAAGTTTCCTTAAGCAAAAATAGACCAAAACTGAGGGCCAACATCTCCCCCTTGCTAATCTTCAAGCATGTCCTCATGCTTGTTTCTTCCTTTTGACCTTTTACTTCTATATGCTGACTGGCCTGCTAATGTACGGCTCTGACCCTTAAAGATGAAGCTTTCTCTTGAGCTACCTGTAAAAGGATATCTATGCCTTCATGTACTTCTTCTCTTTTGTTGTAGATGGCATTCTTTATCTATTAGTGGAAAGATTATGGCTTGGGCTATGTATTCTGCAGTGATGGGAACAATAATGTCTCTGATGTGTGATGATGTTTCACCATTAAAATACAAATTCAAAAACTTTACATTATTCCTCCTTTGATGATAAAATGCCAATATATCATTCTAGATGAGCAGCTTCAAAGAAGTCAACAAATAAAACTTGAATTTTGCAATACATTCTGACACAGGATTCATGTCCCTCTCAAATTAGCAATATCAACAATTTTACTCAAAGGATCCAATATCCAGTTGCTTTTACATCTCACTAGGCATTCACTTTCAATTTAGCCACTGGTTTACCCACACAATTTGCAAAATAGGGGTCAAAAGAACCATAAACATATCCCAAATAGAAATGAATTTGAGAAAACTGCCCACGTGGAGCCTAATTAGGCTCATTTTGAAGAAAACCCATGTTTTCATTTTCCAAATTTCATTTTATTTTACTCGGCAAAAACAACGAAAAATAGTGCCTTTTTAACAATTTCGAATTTTTGGAAGATATGGTGCCTGATTCCTTACCTGTTACCTCCACTTTCAATTGACTTAATTCTTTTTTTTATTGCACAAGTGTTTGCTTATCAAGAATCTTCAGTGCATACCCATATTTTTCAACTAGACTATTTGATTTGCATCACTGGTTAATACCTTTTCAGAAATCGAATTCTAGAAAATCGATTTGTTTGGTCTACTATCAAATTATGGCTGATATATATTAAAAAAACGAAATCATATCATAATTCCTCCCTCTTATTTTCGTTTTTATTAACATATTCTTATAACATCAAACTAGAGTCGCTTATTCATTCACTGATTGTTGAATTAAGGCCACTGTGTGTAAATCGACATGCAACACTTCATTGTTCGTAATCAACGAATTGTTTCACACATTATAAACCCTGTACTCTATTTTCGTTGATCATTTCCATTATGAAATCAAACTGAAACTTGATCTTTTATCACACTGTTTGATTAAAAAAACATGTACAAGTGTAGTTTTAAGCTTGGCTAGCTATGTGTTTTCAAAACTACACTTAAACTTCTTGCTTCATTACCTCAACATGCAATCAAACTTCAATAAGACACTCTGTTCATGGAAAATATGATCTGTCAGCCAAGACTTGTTTTGATTTTTTTCTATCCTATGTTAACAAATCACATGTTAACCTAAATCTATATCACCGTGCATTATTTGTGCAACCAATCCACTCTGCAATTAATCTGAAGATATGTCATCGTGTAACCAATCAACCTTACTATGAAAACACTTTCTTTCATTTAATAAACTCATCGATTTCATGGATAAGTTAAATCAAGTTACCTGGCTATGATGAACTATCGTGATTCCTCTTCATCGTGGCCTAATTAACGTGTGTTTTCCACTGTTAAACTTCATTTAAACACCCTACGACTTTACTGATGGAATAGTATCAATGAATGATGGCAGTGACACATATTTGCGGTGGGAGAGGCACTATCTTATAATTGATGTTTTCATTAAAAAACATCTCGAGATTTCCTCAAAAATATCCGCTGCATTAATGAAAATGAATCGGATTTTGGCTCTTACCTTCTTGCTCACAAAATATCTCTCTCAGTCTATTCTGCTTGAGCTTACATGTCAGCCAGATCTCTTGACTTATCCCTCAGTGATCTCCGCTTATTCTTCTTATATTTTCAGCTCCTCAATGCTATATTTCTACCTCCATTTCTGTGGTGTGTTTTCTCTGTCCAACCGTTTCTTTCAATCGTATGCCAATGGCATCTACCATCTTTCCTGAGCCTCAAACGGCTGTGATGGAAAAGAAATTTTACAGTTCTGAGGTCCAACAATGGCAGAGCTCTTCTTTGTTGAACGCAAAGGGTTTATTTCTTTGCTGTTTCAAATTCATATTTGACTGTTTTGTTATTTGGTTGCTGTCCTTTTGACTAGTATGCTGTGTATAGTCTCCATTGGATTACTGAATAGAACTGTTTATACCATGTCGCTGACACCATCCGGCTTATTGTTTGCATTCATATTTGTTATTATGGCTTTAGTGCAGGTTATATTTGATTTATTTGATGTCGTCCTTCCATTCTGTCATGGTTGTCCTCCTGCATACCGACTTATTATGCTGTGACTCTCATATATACATTACCTTATTACCACGTCGATTGCATGACTCATGATTTTGTTTTGTACTTATTACCATGTTGGTTGCTACTACCTACAGCTGCTTGCATTCACCATTGATCCCTTCTCATTGGGGTTGCAATGCATTACCACCAGCTTACCATAATAAGCGTATTATCATAAGGCTTGGTATAATAACCTTGCACCATCACATCGTATTTCCATAAATTTTTCTATGATAATATCGTATTACCATTTCATGCACTATGATATGTTTAATACATTAATCATTTCGATTTTGTATTTTTTTGAAATATATTTCATAATGTGCACATCCCTTATGTTTTACAATATCTCTTTAATTTTAAAATGACTATTTAGGTCATGTTTAAAATTATTTCCCATAATACTAATGTTTTATTTATGGTGCAAGTTTCGACTTGTTAAATCCTCATTTTTATCCCTTTTGCTTTATGGAAAAATACTTAGGGTTATGGAATGTTAATGTTATGGAATGAATTTGGAATATAGAAATTAAATATAGTATGTACATAGGATTAGGTATAGGATAAATGTAGAATGTAAATGTAGGATAGGATGAGGTATAAGATAATGGGTATAGGATGAAGGTAAAATATGCATTCAGGTATTAACTCATTTTTAACAAAGTCTAAAAATTTCTACAAAAATTTGAATTTACAAGATCAAAATTGTGCACTTACTATTCTTGTACTTCCCTGATAGTATTGGATGAATGTTGTTATTATTTAACAATATTGGATGAAATTGTCTTGATCGAATACCGTACATAGATAGAGCTTATTTATGCCTTTTGTTCTAGCATCCTTCATTGATTCTGGTCCATTGATTTTCGATGTCGTTCAGGCCCCTCTACAGTTGATTCATAATAACTCAGGTCCCTTCTATCATGTACATTTTTATTCAATATATACATGTTTTTGCTAGCATTTTAGGTCCCAAATGCTATTGATTTCAAAAATATTTCAGGTCCCAACTGCCAATAATACAAGTTTCGTCGTCAATTCAGCTGCACAATTAAGTTTCTTTTGCAAACCTTCCCCCTTGTTGATGGGAAGACTTGTCCTCAAGTCTTTCTTATTTTGGAGGATGATTCCTGCAAACTTAATTTGAAGAAATGGTAAAACAAAATAGATAATTCATATTGGCCAAACAAGTTGGTTTTCCGATATGAATTCAAGTTTGTATTGTGCCACATTCGTGGATTTTCACAACCAAACTCCTTCTTTATTTTTGACCATTTTCTATTTTTTTTTTTCCTTTTCTAGATGGAGGTGGGGTGTAATGGAGTAGGGAAGTATGAAAAGCTTATGGAAATAGGTTATATTGAAGTCATGAGATAGTAGTAAATGGATGGATAATAGATCGCGAAGCATACAATATGGATGATGGATGTAATCATGAACAATATGGCTTATGAAAGGCTTCTTTGGAGATTGATGTGACTTGACATGGTACTAAACTTGACTGCTTCTTCTCATGATTATTTTCATGTCATTTTTCCTTGATCTCGACCATGTTGTAGGGTTTGTTGGTGTTGTTGGTCAACATCTAAGAGCAAGATTCAAGAGTTTGAGTTTCATTGAATGAACTCAACATCAAGTGAATTTTCACTTTGCTTTGACTTGAACATTTGTATTCATATTCTGGAATATGAATTTAACTTTGAAAATTACTTCATCCATGGAATTCACTCCTTCATTCTTCCTATGACCTGCAAAAACATAGCATTTGCCTACAATACAACATTAGATGATGGAGGAAGAGAGGTGTGTAGTCTCTATTCTTCCAATAAACATGTAAATCATTACAAGAATTGCTTAGAAAACAAGTCCAAAGATGATATACAAACAAAATGCATTTATTTACCCCTTGAGGAATGGTGGCCAACCTAGACCTCCTAGCGGTATTTTGTTTAAAAAATATTTATTTTATATCCAATTAGAGTGATTCTAAAGCCACGTTGAAGTGAATTCATATGGATACCTCCTGTATAAATATTGTTTCAAAATAATTTAAAATGATATGGTAAACATTATAAGGAGTGCAATGTTTGATAGAGTTGCTTGTTAATTTTTAACTAGACCAACAATCACTATTTCAAGTGTAACTTCTTCGATAAAGATCGGATCAATGTAATTCCACTTGGAGATTAAAGTAGATTCATTTTATTCTTTCCATAAGAAACAAGTTTTAAAAATTCTTAGGCTTAATATCACAAAATTGGTTATGAACAAGCCTAGGAGGCAGAGTTTTACTATACTGTTTTAAAGACATGCAGTCACTAAATGTGGCATAAGTTTTTCATTTCACCTCCAAATGGGATGATTCAAATTGTGTCTTAAACTAGACTTGAATAGATATATCCAATATAAAAATGTTTTGAAAAGAATATGATTTGGATGTCAAATATGCCAATGATCAGTCAAGACCTAGAATTGTCACCATGCAGAGTTTTCGACAAGCAGTTAGTATTTCAAGAATAAATTTTTCATATGATACCTGATTGAAGTGATTAAAATTGATTTGGAAACTAGATTCCAAGGGCTATCTTCCTTATGAATTTTATATAAAAATGTTTCCATTAGACACCTAAAATATAGGTTGTATTAACTCTATCCTCAACATTTCACTTGAGACCTAGTTTTGATTTTGATCACATTTTTATTTGTGATATAAATTGAGAACTTCAAAATGGATTCCAAAACTAGATTTCAAGATATATATAAAAAAAACCATGATTTCAGAATGATCATATATGCCTACCCAAAATAGGCTTGTTCTTACTGCATTTTGCCATGTAGTCCTTTCAAATGAATATTGAACAATGATTTCAAGAAATTGTTTGAAACAAATTTATTATGGAAGTCTTATTGTGAATTCATTCTACTTGTTTATTTATTCTATTCTATCCTATTATATTTTAGAAAAATAATTCATTTTATCAAGTATAAGAGAATTTCCAGTGCATCGATTTTCATAACAAGGTCATAAGTAAACTCATATCCAAATTTGAAAAATATACTTTAATGAATGTTTGGACATGAAAATTTATTTGATCATAAAGATTTGATGAGAAATAATGTTGAAGAATGGAGTAGTGTTGTAATCTATTCTTTAACATCATTGTTTTAGATCTTGTCTTGCAAATGGATTTGGTAGTTATTTTTTATTTTATTTTATTTCTTTTGTTGGGGTTTTTGTTTTGGGAATCTAATTTTAGGATCTCTATTTCTAGGCATAAAGAAAAATAACTAAGAGAAATGTACCTTAACTCAATTTTTAGTGTTTTTGTTTATCTTCTATTTAACTATGTTGATAACTTCCTCCCCGGCAATGGTGCCAAAATGTTGAGCTAATTTATTGACTAAATTAACACAAGTATTTAATTATCAATCCGGGTTTGTAAAACTTGGAGGCAAATCCACAGTATATGGACATTAGATATAATCAAGTTTAGAAGATAAAATTTGAAGATTTAAAGAAGCAAATATTACAAATATAAACCTATTTTAACAATTTCTAATTCTTTTATGTAATATATGAGGGAAGAGTCTCATAATTTAGGAGAAGCAGGTTGTCCTTTCCTACAATACTACTTTCATAAAGATAAATATAAGAGCACTAATTAACAATGGTTTATGATGCAGAAGATGTAAAAGAAGAGGCTCCTAACTGAGGAGGTCCAAATTGTCCTTCTTCACAATCCTACTATATCACAATCACCATTGCTTCAAACCAGAAATGTAGAAATAACTTTAAATAAGAAATGGAGAATGAAATTCAGTTTTAGTTCAAGATCAAATAGAAGGGGAATTTAACTTAAATTCCTATGTGTCCCTTAATATGTAGATTAGAATTAAACCAATATTCATTCAGGAATCATCACACATTAATTCAAATAAGAAAATCTGAAACAAAACAAGTAAACAAATCTAAAGCAATTAGTTCATGAAAATTAAGCTAGTTTAACAATGAAGTGTACTTAGCTTGGAGTGCGGGCCCTCCACCCTTGCCTTGCACACTTGAGGATTCTACAAAATGCTGAAACTTCAGTCACACATTCACATTATTGAAAAACAAAATGCAGTAGAACAGGTTCTTCAAATTAGCTTCAAACTCCAAAGTGTCTCAGCATAAAATTATACAAAAGTTACATGCATAAGCCATCAAAGTATCGGCTTTAAATAGAGGTTTTGTGAAACAAACTGATCTAGATTATCTCTAACACTCATATCTACTTATATCCACCTATTTAGGTTGAACTCATCCGATTCATCCCAAGAAATATGGTCAATCCCATAAAATCTCAAAATTTCCCTATTTCCTAGGGATTTTCTGGGTGACTAGGCATGTTTGACCAGCCTTGACCGGGCCTAATAAAGCTTGTTTTGACTGAACCAAGTGCATTTAGCTTAGTCCTAGTTCCCAAGCTTTCCATTCATGCATCCAACTCGAGCTCAAGTGTCCTGCAAACATGTCATCCACATAGCTATTACGGGAATTTCTGATTAAGTCCAAAATTGCACTTGAAACTCAATTTTCATATAAACTTCTAGAAATTGAAAAATTAAAATTAAATACCTGAATATGCATAAAATACATAAAAATGAGATGGATGTGATGGAAAATGGATGGAAAATATAAATATTAAGTAAGTTTCCTTAAGAAAAAATAGACCAACACTGAGGGCCAACACTGGTATTACCTTGAGGGTGGAGATGTGAACCTCTCGACTCCCTTGTTGCAGATGTAGGCATCATATCCTTTATTCGTTGGTTTATCAAATGTGCATATGTGTATATGTGGTTATTTTAAATAACATAATGAGTTGTGTTATAATGCTCCAATATGTGGTATGGTTGTTACCTGGTCATTTTGTCATGATGTTTTTCTTTTGAGAAGGTCGTTCATTTTTAATACTACAATGAGTTGTGTTATAAAGCTCCATAAGAAGTATGCTTGTTTTCAGAGGTCTTGCTAGTTATATGTGTGATTGAACACTATGGACGATGTCCCCCGGGGGGGTCTTTAATAACCCTGGTAAAAATTCCATCTAATAAAAGTAAAATACAATAACCACAGTCAATGGGACACTTATTCCAAGCTAAATGTTCAGCAAGACATCCTAGGGGGTGTTAATTTGATTGTTTATGACTAAGGAAATTGGAAAAGGCAATGGCTAAGGCTTTGGAAAGGCAAAATATAATTTTTGGCGCATTCATTTATGAAAATAATTGAAATTAGGAGAAATGCATGGTGAAAGGTCCAAGGTTACATGTGAGGAAATTGAAGGAAAATAATAGAAAATGAAGAAAATAGAGGCCTCATTCATGAAAAGGCTTCTTAGGATCAACTGGCAACCTTTTGTTAGTTGATTTTTGGAGCTCTCTCGTTATTCTCTCTCTCTCTCATACTCCTGGACACTTAGAATTTCTTGGAGCATTTTGGCATTGGAGGAAGAAAGAAATGAAGGCAAGAGGAAGAAAAGATCAAGCGCAGAAAGGTAGGATCAAGAAGCTACATCGGGCTTCATTGAAGGTATTGACTTTCATGTGTATTTTCCTTGCTATATTTGGAATTCATGGTATTTCCTTTGGTTCTTCTCTATCATGGCATGCGTTTTTCCAAGTGTAACAGTATTTTTAGCCTAGCTTTGTCATTTCCGGATAGCCATGGTGTGATGGGGTTATCATGTTTTGGTTGAGCTGGATTATCAGATGGATTCGAAGTTGAGCAGGGTTGATCTATGAAGGATAGATAACATGGCCTAGTGATCCCTAAACTAGACTGTGGATCATGGTAAAGCCACTGCCATAGTGACCCTTGAGCCAAACTTTGGGTTGCAGTAAAACTAGGATTGTGTCGCCTTGGTGGGCCTAGAAATCCTTTCTGGTGAACGACATGATATATGGGAAAGACAAGAGGTGGTTTTCTTTCCATTGGGCATAGTAATCCTAGGTCTGGGATATCTTGTAAATCCTAGAGAATGCGTCTTAGTTTAGGGCCTAGTGATCCAGGTTTGGATTGTGGTAAAGCCTGAGAGACTAGGATATAGGAAAATTCCTCATGATGTAGGGGGAGAAATATGGTGGAATCCATGCTTGTTTGGCCTAGTGATTGGGTGAAGATCATAGTAAATCCTGTTATGATGTGTTCATTATGTTGGCCTAGTGATCCAAGATTGATTATGGTAAAGCTTAGTTTCCGTTGATGAGGGTGAGGTGGTGTAGCCTCGATATGCCATGGTTGGTTCTTTTGGTTTGAGTCCCACATTCATGCTTGGAATATGGCATGAGGGTGAATGGCTGAAGAGATGTTTGGCTCAACCATTCTATGGTTGGGTGGAATGTGGTCGTCCCATCCTTGGTTGGTTTATTACATTCATTAATGAGAAATTCATTCCCTTGATTACCATGTGCAAATGTACTGATGTATGGGTTTTGATGGTTGATATGTTATGGAATTTTTGTTCCTATGATGCTGGTTATATGTACACTTTATGATAGCAGTTATGTATGGATCTGAAAATATTTTTACTTGTATATTAATGGATAATGTGGCTATGGCCTAATAGATGATGATCCAACAAATGACATAAGGGAATAATGGTTCATATTGATTCTCAGATAAGTACGAGATCCGTACACTTAATTATGTTGTTTACACTTGTAAGTTATAGGTTGATGATGTGTGTGATGAAATGCATGTCATGGCCAATACGGTTCCAGTTATGGTCTTGCTCAATTTATTTCTTTTGCATCATTTTTTCCCTATATTTTTACTGATTCTAAGCTATCACTCTATTCTAGGCAGTGGCCTGGGCTATAGGCCTGAAAAAGTGTCTTAAATGCCAAGGGTCGTTGGCACAAAACCAAAAACTTTGGTCTCTGATACTTAGCCGGAAAGACTGTGAGAGTGACTTTAGGTTGTTGGTCGCTTCCTTGCCCATATCATGAGAGCGACTATGGCCTAAGAAATCCAAAACAACAGTGGGACCGAGGGACAAGTTATTTGAGTGGCTGACTAGTCTTCTTAGGTTTCTATTGATGATGTTGGATTACTGTGTGTGATGTTCCATAGATTCCACTTCCTTAAGGTCACATAGGTGGTCAAATATGATAATATTAGCCTCTTGTCTCATGTTTTACCCTGGTTGGCATGGTTACTTGGGTATATGTGGGAGGAGCGTGTTACGATAATGAGATGATATTCTTCTTTAATGTAATTATCAGCGTCAAAATTTGATAACAACTTCTCTGGATGTATGGGAGTCTTATGAAGATTATCCGAAAGAGAGTTTGTGCCCTGCACCATCCAATCCAAATCTTAGTCAGCCATGTCTTCGTCTCTTTCCTCCTCCTCTTCCTCGGAATTTGAAGGAGCTTTATCTTCACTGTTCAAGTCTTCATTATTCTTAGGATGTTCCCATCAGAGAACTGGAAGTTTTTTCCCTTGCTATATAAATTCTCCCCAATAGTTGGAATTTCCCCTTGGTGACTTGTTCCTTCAGCAAGATCAACCAACTACTCAAGAGTTGTGATAGCCAGACATTCTATAGAAGAGACTAATAAACTAGTGAGGGTTTTCTCTTTCTTAAGAGGTTTATGAGGTAAAATGGTAGCGGCAGGGATAACACCAAGAGCTTTTGCAAACTGAAAAGTTATGAGCTAGATAGTCCAAAATTGATCATATGTAACCTAAAATTCTTGTCTTGGACTAAACTAGGAAGTCTCCTCTATGACAACGATATGAGATAGTGGAAATGGGAATATTACTACCTTGTGCAAAATTTTCTTAGTTAGGGTGTGGTGAGTTCTCAACCATCAAAAGATGCTTGCCCTCCTTCTAGCACCAGAAATGTTAATGATGATGGATGCAACCAACATTAAAGGGATATCCCTAATATAGGGTCCCAATTAGACCTTACACCATTACCTATAGGATTCCCATCCGGCTATATGGCCTGGATGAAATTCTCTTGAATATTTTTCTTGGCTTAAGCAATCATCATGAGGGAGAAGCATGCATGTTCTTTTGAATGAGCAAGAGAGTGTACCTTGTGGAATTTTCAATTGTTGATGTATCAAGGTTCTACTACTAAAGGGAAGGGAATTGAATCTCCAAAAGACCAGTAATAGTACTAATTTAGAAGAGACACATGTGGGTGACAAATAATAATCGTTAAACATCAAGTGAAATAATTCACATAGATGCAACAATCATTAAAGAATCACAATTCATTCTCAAAATGTTATTCACTAAAGCGAAAGAAATAGTTCAATTTATCCAGTACATGTGAAAGCCAACACTACCCATGCATGAAAATTTATTGGCCAAAGGCTTCAAGTATTAACTAGAAGTTACAAGATACATAAGTACAATGAACACCACTAGCTCCAATTTCTCCCTAAAAGTAATAACTATATCTCTCTAATGCCTTGGGGTAGAAGCCAAGGTTAAAAGTCCTTTACATGAGTAATGTGGCTCCTTTTACAAATATAGACATGACCTTTCATTTCCTCATGAATCTTGACCTTCCAACTTCTAATGACTCTTGAACTTCTATGACTTTTAAATTTCCATATGACCTTCAGAATTACATGTGACTTTTGGGTTTACATGTCCTTTGGACTTCTTTACATGTCTCTCTTGTCGATACATGACTCTTGGACATCCAATATTTTTATTTACAATGATTACATGATGATATTATCACTGCCAAATCATCATCTGATGGGAATATGATGAGTCGCTAATCATTGATGACTTGGACTTTTATTGACTGATGATGTGGAATCCTCCAATAGGTGATACGGCTGAAACTTGTGTCTTTTCTCTTGTATGTAAGCTCAATTTTTTTATGTCTTTTCCCTCCAAAGAATATTTGATCTTGGAGTCTTCAGGGTTTTTCGAACATCAAGATGTCAATCCGTTCTTGTTCTTGAATGCCTCCTTTAACTACCCTCTTTACCTTATATTATTCATGCATCCTTTTGACAGTGTTCTTGAGGTACGTATAACTACAGTCACTCATGATGAGAAAAAATCAGCTTGAAAACCCTTATAATCTATCATGTTTAACGTAAAATTTTATTTTCATTCTTTAACAGTGTGCCTAGGAAAAGCAAGGGAAACATCTAGTCTCAAAAGCACAACTTGAAGGGATGAAGGGCTAAAAGAAGAGCCTTCATGGCTGTGAAATGAACTTTTGCACTGAAGGGAGAGAGTAAACTCAAGGAGGGTGAAGGGTGTAGGTCTGAAGGAAGAAGGTTGGGGCTTCAGGCTTCCCTAGTTCGATATGAACTCAAGGGAGAGAAGGAGAGAAGATGGCACAATTATGAATGCTTAAGGGAGACACTTCAGGTCTTCGGGGTGAACACATGTGCTCAAAGGGTCAAGGATGGTGCATAGCACATTTCTGAAGCCTGAAATATGAAGCTTTGTGCCTTTAGCGTGCTCTCATGCTCTCAGCAAGGAGGAATTGTTTGGAGGGTGTAGTTCGGGACAAGGAAGGGGATGAGGTTTCAGGAGTGTGCTATGTCCTTTGGAAAGCACAATGTGCACTTATAAATAATTAAGGATTCCTTATCAAGGCTTCAGAGTGCACCCTTGCACTCCTTGCCTTAATGGGTTGGCTTTTACACTCAAAATTTTCCTAATTCTGCAAGATAAAACAATGGTGAATGCGATGAGTTTAGACATAGAACTAAGTGAAACACACACTAACTTAGAAGTAAGACTTAGAATTCCTTGAAAAATGATAAATAAACATAAAAAAATCCAACTCTCAAACACTACCCATGTATAATAGGAAGAGTATGTATGACTGCAACCCAAAAGTGTCATTTTCCAACAAACTAACGTGTTATGACTACGAAGTGTAGAAATATGTTCTGATTGTTGCAATAACACTTAAGAACACTTGAAACATGTAGTATGACTTGTAACAACACTTGATGACCAAAGGCACACTTGGTATGACAATTTGGTAGGCTTTGAAATTTGAATGTAGAAACATTTTGGAGGGTGTTGTAGCAGCGACAACAAATTCATAAAAAGTCACACTTTTATGGACTCACTGATGGATTTGTTTGGAGAGAGATTCCTGAAAATTATCCCCATAGGAAGTGAACTCATCAATATAAATTTTTACCACATTATGAATGAGCTCATAAAAAATAGTTAACACTTCCCTTTGGAAGGTAACATGGGCATTACACAAGCCAAATGAATTGACCCTATAGGTAGAGCTCCCCCATGGGCATGTGAAGGTGCTCTTCATATGATCCTCAAGGCTAATCTAGATATGATTGTACCTACTCAAAGCATCCAAGAATGAAGAGAACTTCTTCTCTGCAAGGCCATCCAAAACTTGGTCAATAAAAGGTAAGGAAAATTGCTCTTTATTTGTAGCCTTGTTAAGTTCCCTATAATAAACACAAATTATCCACTTCCCATTCCTTTTGGGCATTATAATAAGAGGTGACATACATTCACTCTCTCAAATAGGGTGAATGGATGTTGCATCTAATGGCTTTTGCAATTCTTCTTTCAAAATATCCTTAAGGTTAGGGTTCATTCTCCATTTGGGTTGGAAAATCAGTTTACACCCCTCTTCAATGTATATGTGATGTGTACAAATCGAGGGATGAACCCATTTCATCTCTTTATAGTCCCAAGAAAAGGCATCAAGATGTTGTCTCAAGACAATGAGAATTTATTTTTTTTTTTTATTTTTTTTTTTTTTTTTTTTTTTTTTTTTTTTTTTTTTTTTTTTTTGTTGTGAAATGAAAGGACTAATTTTAGTGTTTTAAATGGATTGATTTCCACAATATTGGCATGATCTTAATATTCACCAATAGTGAATAGTGCTTCCCATGGGTTTTCCTCATGCTGCCCTAAATATTCATCTACTAGTTCATCCATTTGCATGGAAGTAGGATGTTTGTTTGGAAGAAAAATTGTCAATAAGATCATCCTCAACTAGTTGTCTTCTTCCTACAAGGGTTTCTAATGTGTAGATTGGGTAGAGGGATGACTAATACAATTCTTCTTATTATTCTTTCTCTACACATTTAGAAAAATCATGCTCAACAATGGGTTGATTAAGGGGGTATAATACAAGCTATTTTGTGAGCAACCCCATTCTTGATTGTCATGTTTCTATCCCTACATCTAACATAAGAAACAACAATAGCTGACCAAGGTCCACATAAGATGAGAGGATACCCATTGGACTCTTTATTGGGTTGGAGTACAAGGAAATGAATGGGGTACTCCCAAGAATTGATGGATACTATGACATATTAAATAACGCCCTAGGGGGATACTATGGATCTATCTGTAAGTTGCAACACCATGAAGATTTTCCGTAGGGCACCTTGGAGGTTGAGATTAAACATAGTTTCCCTGGTCATGACATTGATGGTATCCCCAAGGCCAATCAATGCATTGGGGAATATAATATTATTAATATATACATCCACTACTAGGCTACTAGGATCCAAATATTTTGGGGAGAGGACCTTCCCAAGCATTAGATCAGCCAGCGGCCCAACCACGTTGATAGTGCGGGAATCTCTCTTCCTCCTTTTAGGCCCCTTCAAACATTCTTCCCTGATGAGCTTGTTATAGAGGGAACATATTTGTTTTACTATAGGATGGGTATTTTAATGGAAAAGTTCTTCAATTCTACCATAAGTTTATCATCTTCTCAAGTTTTTTTCTTAGGTTGAACTGACATTTCAAGATAGGGAGGTATATTTGTTTGATGTATATTTTCTTCCTTCTCCTCTTCAATATCCTCTAATTGAGAAGGTGGATGAGCATATGAAAGTATCTTCCCAAACCAAAGATTGATTTTATGGATTTCCACAACATAAGTAAGGTAGGATGTTCCCCACTATAGACCTACTAGGCCTACTTGTTGTTTGGATTCAGAATGGGTTGAGAAAGCATATAAGGATTCTTGGGTGGATTATTGTGGGGTAGCTGTGGTTGAGCAGGAGGAGGAGGATGCATTAAGGTAGGTGATTGGGATTCTGAAGGCCTCCATCCTTGTGAAGGATTTTGCCATTGAGAAGGTTGGGGGCGATATGGCTATAAGGGTGAATTAATAGACCGAGGAGGATACTGAGGAGGATAGAACCAAGGGGAAGGCATGGGCCGAGGAGAGTTGGATGGTGGATACCAAGGCTAAAAAGGTGCAATTTGATTTGGATTTAAAGAAGGGTATTGCACACCTTGCATGCCTTACTAATATGATCAATGACCTTATGGCTTTTTTTGATTGAAAAATAAAAAATACCACAAGCCACCTTCTCTCCCTTGATATACTACCCTCAAACCTAGAAGAGAGGCACATTTTTCAGTCGCATGATTCTCTTCAAAAACTGAGTATATTTCTATCACATTTAGTGGGAACTCATTTATAGGGTTCCTATTGGTCCATATAGGAAAAAATATAGCTACTTCCCTTACTACCTCTTGTTTATTCTTAATCTACATGGTGTCCATTTGTAAGGAAAAAGTATGAAAATTTTCACTCTTAAAATATTATAGCATATTCCCTATTTCATGTTTGATGGTTGATGTAGAGGGTGAATAATTTCATAGACCTTGACTAGATATACCTCTTTTTTTACATCCATAGAGTGATTCTCAAATATTTTCTTGATTTCATGATAATTCAACTAGGTAATGTCCCCACTAGATAACATGTTAAGGGTTTCGATTAGATAATCTCTAACTCCTCTAAGGAACACAATCTTTAGTGACCCTGGGTCAAGGGTGCAGTTAACTCTCTTATAACTAAGTTGAAATCTTTCTTCATGCTCCTCTAGGGACTCATCTATCCCCTTAGTCCTTCTAAATATTTCCTCCTTCATGTCATTGGATCTATAACAATGTTTGTATTTTTTATTGAAGGATTGTTTCGTTTGAGCCTAAGTGATGATGTTACATCCTTCCAAACTCATGAACTAGCACATCGATGCATCCTTAAGAGTCGAAGGAGATCAATTTAGCTCATACTCCAAAAGTGTAATCATAGGTTCTACAAACCACAGAAAAGTCAAACATGAATGTATTAGGGTCCTCAGAATCTAGGCCATGGAAGTGTGGGAGAGCAGTGGGGCTTATGTTCTTCATTATGGCCTCCCCATTGGTTTCTCTGATAGGAAAGAGCTCATGTTACCTATTTTCAACCATTTCTTCTTCCCCTATAGTTTCTTCAAAAAAAAATTGGTTGCTTACCTAAATGGTTCTCCAAATCCTCTGTGGTCATAGTCGAAGGTCCATAGTCACTAAATAAAAGTGATGGTTGACTTCTTGTAGGAGTGGGGGTTTTTGGCAGAAATTTCCCTAGGTTGTCCCTAACTCTATGAGGCATGAAATAAATGATTTTTTTTTCTTCTTTCTTCCTTTTCTTGGATCTTTCTAAAAAGACAAAAAACTAGTGGATTTTTTTTTCATTTTTATATATTTTCTAAAAATAAAATGAAAAGTGAAAGCAACTCAAAAAGTAAACAACACCTACTTTGACACCTCTCTTGAAATGGCACAAAAAAGTGATGAGCTCTGGAATTACAACAAGAATGATACAAGTCCCAAGGCAACTAGATTTAATTTATCAATATGGGATTCATACAAACATAAGACGTGACAATGTTTTTTTATCCCTTGGAAAAATTCATAATTTCATTAATATAAGAAATTAAATTTTGTAGATGCATATGCATATTCAAAAACTATACAGTGACATAGTTGTCATCATCTAGAATACCAGAGTTCAAAATAAATATGTTACCTTTGATCCGGCAGGGAGGTAATAGTACAAAAAATATTGTTAAACATGATATAAGTTCGTCAGAACTGTCCAAAAGTGCAATATATATACAAAATTTAAACATCCATGTGCCCTACAATCTAAGAAATAATATCCATAAAAGGCTGATGATAGTACTAATAATGGGCACCATCATTCTATTCGCAGATCATCCAGATGCTCGGCTCCCAGAGCGCACTTCTTTGGAAAGGTGTCCAGCAACTGCATTTCGCTCCCTGTAGATGTGATTGCAAGTAAAAAAATCAAAATGAGTTATCAACCTCAGAGTCTCATCCAGAATATGTCTCAAAGAATGAGACCAACATCTAATGGTTCTATTCAACCAGTCACAAAAATTTTTAGAATCTCCAAATAATTGTAAGGCTCGACAGTTCTTCTCTAATGCAAATAGTATGAGTTGTTTTGTTTCTGATAAATCCGCATAATTATTGGTGCCTCGTCGAAAACCTATGAGCATGCTATATGAGTGATTTGTACAGATATGTAGTATGGCCCCTCCACTACAGCCATCCTCCTGAGCGGCACCATCAAAATATGCTCGAGGAATAAGGAGATCAAAAACTTTCAGAGTAATGTTCCTTGGCCTCGAGGGAGGGGGGTCATCAAGGATGAGAGAAAAATCAGACAAGACCTTAGCAGCAATGATAGACCAGTAAGAAAGGGTGTTTTGAAATATTATGAGATTGTAGGCGATCCAAATTTCCCAGCAGAATATCAAGGGGAGGTTGCGCATCTTGTGGAGGGACATCGAGGAGTGCCAAATGTTCCATGCCACATCGATTGTGTCCGCAAACTAGTCACAGGGACTAGAAACAATAGATTTTAAGAGAGACCATAGCTTGCAGGCTTCTGGGCAGATGAGAAATAGGTGATTAACATATTTAGAATCTCTTTTGCATATACAACATTAGTGAGGGCCATGAAAGGTGCGTTTCAAAAGGTTATCCCCTGTAGGGATTTTATTGTTCAATATGTAGCACATAAGTAGCCTAGTCCTGGGGGTGGGGGGCCTTCAAATTCCATAGATGTTTACACCATGCCTGAATGGTCGGTGGTTTCCTTGCTTCCGTCAATATCAGGTATCCTTCCTTTGGGGAGAATCTACCTGATTTAGCTAATGCCCAAATGAGCTCGTCTTCTCCTTTAGATATGCGAATGTGAGCTTCTAATAGAGCTCGAGTATAGTCTTCCCAGGTTTGTTGCCATTGAGGGGGAATGTTGAGCTGGAAGGAGAATTTCCAAGCCTGGTAGAGAAAAGTAGAGCTTTCTCTATCTACAATATGAGCTATGAGTGAGATATTGTCTTTCTTGAGGTGTTGTAGAAGTTCAAGTGGCGATCTGTGTGCATTTTTGCATCCAACCCACGAGTCAATACCAATATGGATGCTAAGACCCGAGTGTATTCGCCAAGTAAGGCTAGCCCGAATGGGGTCCAAAGCTTTTATGAAAGCCTTCTAGATTGTCAAAATCCTGGAAGTGTTTCGGTGTGGTCTTCGGATCCAATCCAAGATTTGTAAGGGGGAAATATATTTCAATGAAATCACTCTCATCCAGAGGCTGTCAGTTGTGACCAGGTGCCACCCAAGCTTTGCAGCCAATGCAAAGGAAAATTCATCCAGTTTCTTAAGCCCCCAACCTCCCCATTTTTTGGTAGATTGAGAGCGTCCCATTTGACCCATGCAAAGATTTTTCCTGGCTGGCTTCCCCTCCATACGAATCTGCAACAAATTGCTTGTATTCTGGTGAGAATTCCTCTAGGAATCCAAGCCAAAGACATCCAGTATACATGAGTGGCTTCGAAGATGCTCTTGACAAGAGTAAGTCGACTAGCTCGTGACAAATATTTGAGGTACCAAATGTTGATACTTTTCTCCAATTTAGCGATGAGCCAGGTCCAATCAGCAATATTGTATCTAATGGGCTTCAATTTATACCCCAAATATTTCAGTCCATCGGAAAGATTCAGCTACGTAAACTAGAAGCGACGTAGGGCAAACTGTAATTCATGATGAGTGCATGTTGTTGCTATAAGAGTAGATTTATTTTCATTGATCACCATGCCCATTACTTCCTAAAATAAGGTAAAAGAGGCTCTAATATTGGTGAGGTCTCCAATACTTCCATTAAGGAAGATCAGAACATCATCCACAAATAGTAGATGTGTGAGCGTGCAATCATATGTCATCTTGATACCCTGTATTCTGCCTCTTTTATGCTCTTCATTGATGATCCTGCTTAGCCCCTCCATAACTAGTAGAAAAGGTAGCAGCGATAGAGGACACCCTACCTCAAACCTTTTTCTGAGAAGAAAAAAGGGGATGCAATCCCATTGACCAGGACACTAAACGGGATGTTAGTGATGCAACACATAATCCATTTGATGAAATTAAAGGGAAACCTAAGATGGGTTAAAAGCATTGTTATTTACAACTAGTTCACTATGTCAAAAGCTTTAGATAAATCAACCTTCAGAATCATACCTTTGCCTTTTTTGGTGTGGAGAGAATGTAAGACTTCCTGGGCAGTGCTAATGGCCTCATATATCTGCCTGTCTTGGAGGAAGGCAAATTGTTCAGGTGAAATATGATTGCAAAGTATGGGTCACATTCGGTTGGTAATGAGTTTGAAAATGATCTTGTACAAGCAGTTGCAAAGAGAAATTGGGCGATATTTGTCAAAGGAGAGCAGATTATTAGATTTAGGAATAAGAGCGATAAAAGTAGAGGTGATGGATGCCTCCAGATGTCCATTGTTTCTAGAATCCTCAATAACATGTAATAAGTCTGCACCAATGATGTTGAAAAATCCAGGTAGAACCCAATAGTCCAACCATCAGGTCCAAGGCTCTTGTCCTTTTTAAACCATTTTAAAGTGGCCTCCAGCTCCTCTAGAGTGACTTCTTTCATCAGGTCAATACCCTCTTCTTGCTCCACAAATAGTGGGAAATGTTGGGCTACTCTGATCATCTTGGCCAAATTAGTGTCCTAGGGAGCACTGTATTCCATTTTGAAGTGAGAGGTGGCCAGAGTGGCCACTCGAGGGAAAGTATCAGTGATCTGTCCCTATTCATCTTGAAGCTACCATATAATATTAATTGCCTTCCTCCCATTGGTGAACTTATGGTAAAATTTAGTATTTGCTTCGCCTTCTTGCATCCAGATAGCTCTGCCTCTCACCCTCTAGGCTTCTTCTCTATCCTTAAGAATTTTTCTTCGAGTTGTGTAGAGGGATGTGATCTTCTCCTTATGTTCCTTAGAACTATACAATCCACATAGATCATTTTCAAAATTTTCCAGCTCAAGTTCAATTTGTCATAGAGTGAGATCATCCTGGATTCGTTTGTGATGTGCACATTTTTTTGACAATTTCTTCAACTCTGAGAGGTTATTAATGAAGCCCTCCATAAAATTTCCCCTAGAACCAGGTGGATTTTCTTTCGAGTATTCTGTAACCATGTTGATATAAGAGGCTTCTTTGAGCCAAGCAGAGTATAATTTATATGGCCCCTTGGGTTTTTCTCTGTCTGCATCAATTTCCATGTAGATAGGCAGATGGTCTGAGATCCCCCCTGATTCGACCCATTTCCTAATGTGAAGGCCCAAATCCATGACATTTT
The DNA here is from genome assembly GCA_000404065.3 of Pinus taeda. Taxonomy (NCBI): domain Eukaryota; kingdom Viridiplantae; phylum Streptophyta; class Pinopsida; order Pinales; family Pinaceae; genus Pinus; species Pinus taeda. Next base: position 267,476 of record APFE030009822.1, read on the forward strand.
CTTTAACTAAGAAGCGATCTAGTCTTCTGGCTAACCCATTCTCTCCAGTCCTATTATTTCTCTAGGTGGCTTGGATTTTGGGAGAGGGAATGTCGATCAGGCGATGTAATTCCAGAGTGGCAGAGAAGAAATATGAGAGAGTGTCTAACTAAGCATGATGACCCCAGGACTCTAACTATCCCATGGAGAAATTGAGATCTCCTCTAAGTATTAGATGATCAGCAGTAAACAAAGCCAATCCCAAAAGCTTCTCCCAAAATGCAGGCCTGTTTTGGCAAGGCCCATATATATTGAAGATTCTAAAAGTCATTTCGAGGTTGGCTATATGGATATCCACACCAATATGACCAGCCCCTCCCCAACAATTGAGAAGCTTGATAGATCATTAGTTATATCCCAGGGCCAAACCCCCAGATTTACCATGGGCATCTAATCCAGTGAATTTCCACCTAGGTAGTATATTCTCTAGAGTGCGAGTAATATTAGCTGCAAGACTGAGGGTTTCCTGTAAAAAGATGAGGTCTAGCGAGTCGACATAGAATAATCTATGGAGAGGTAGTTTTTTCTCATGCCTAGCAAGGCCTCTATAGTTGTAGGATAAGATCTTCATGTCGGGGGGTCCAGTGGGGGTAACTCTGGCTCTAAGGAGCCCTGGAATAGTGGACTAAATACCTAATGCAATATCATCAACCGCCTAAGATTGTGCAATGGAGATGGAAGAGGGTTGACCTAGGTGAAGCTTAGGAGGGGGAGGGGAGGGGATAATATCAATACCAACCTAGTCCAATGCTAGTTTCCTAGCCTTTGAATGAGTGTGGTATCCAGATGCAGGAGGAGATTGCACAAAGGATGAGGGTGCCGAAGGGGGGGTAATCAGTAGAGAGGGGGATTGAAAGAGATCGTAGGGTGAGGGGGAGCTATATGACAATAAATCTGGGTAGTGGCATCCAAAGAAATTTCCAAACCCAAACCAAAAGGAATTCCAAATAAATAAATATCATGCAAATCAGAGAATCAATACGAGGGTATAGAATGAGTGAAGATCTTACCCGATGCATTGGAGTCTCCACATGCTGCCATGGACTATTCAAGAGGCAAGGGAGTGGAGCGGTGAGGAGGCCTACCTCGCTTCTTCTAGGTGGTTTGTGCAGGTGCCGGAGCCAATTCCTTAGTGCTAGGCTATGCAGGCTATGCCGATGAAACTATTTTCTGCGGATGATCCCCAGTTACTTGAGGTTGATCCTCCCTTACCGGTTCTGCATGCCCCTATGACTCCGGATCCAAAGGTTCCTGAGAGTATGATCTATTTGTATTCCTAAGATTTTCACCATTAAGTGGGCAATCCTTGAAGAGATGCCCCACTTTATGACACTGCCTGCATCTAAAGGGGACTCCTTCATAATCCAATAATTGTTTCCTTGTAACATTATACCATTGAATATTAATGTGTTCCAATAAACCATCAGAGAGATATAAATGTACTAAGATCCTAGCAAAATCCATAAATCCTGTAGTCTAGAAGGAGGCATCGTAAGTGAGGTAACTTCCCATAGCATCCCCAACTCACCTGAAGACTTCTTCATCCAGAAATGAAAGGGCGGCCCTGGGAGCCAAACCCAAATTGGTCCAACATCAACACTTTCCATCTCGGGATCAAACATTGGAATCCATCGTCGAAGAAGCACAGGGGCTTGATCTATATGCCAAAAAGTATAGAGAACCCAATTAGTATGGGCCAAGCAGTTGAACCTCAATGCAAACCATCCCTTGACAAACGTTTGAACCCTAGGGGGTTTCGTCATTTGATGGCCCCAAACCTCCATCATCCATTTCTATAGATGCTCGACACTGTAGTGTCTACCATGAACCCTCCCCACAAGAAACTTTTCCACCAAGTCCATAGTTTCTAGTAAGGGAATATCCTATAACATCTTAAGGAATGTCTCACTGCTTCGGAGTTGAAGGCACTGCTTTCTTTTAGATACCCCTATGACTTTGCTACCTGAACCTTCAAAAATCCTAATAGGATGTGCAGTCGCCTGAGAGGCAGTAACCCTAGCCGCAGAGGTGGTCTTCACTAGGATGGAGTCAAAAAATCTAGGGATAGAGCTAATACAAGTAATGTTTCCAGGTGGTGTAGCCACCGGAGCTAAAAATGCCGATGTGTCGAGCGCCTGTGATGCGGTAGTCAATGGATGGGCATCTAGGGTTTGAATTAATCTAGCCGAAGAGGGTAAAGGACCAAATATCACCCTTAAGTTTTTATCCCCCAGATGATGAAATGACTCACCCAAGGCCATAGAATACGGTAATGGGGGATGCAAGCTGTATTCTTGGATAGTAGGAGCACCTTCAAGTAGCGAGATGGAGGGTATCAGAGGCCGGGTAAAGGACTGAGAAAAGGAGAGGAGGCCTTCTACTTCCTTGGAGAGTTCATGGTCAAATGAGAAAAAACCTCTGTAGTGGTCCTGGGTTGTGTCCAGATGGACACATCCTACGAAGGGTCTGCAAAATAATCAAGAAGATCCTCCATAACTATCAATCAAGCTAGATGACAGCTACCTGTAGGATCGATGCAAGAGAAGAGAGAATGAGAGGGACCGAAACTGTTGATGGGAAAACGTCAAAACCGGTGGACAAGGTCTGTAAGTTGTTGAGCTGATAGTTACGGGAACCGCAGGGAGGTGTAACAATTAAGGGGGCTGACTGTGGAGGCGAGAAGTATTCCCTGAATCCTGTGATCGAAAGCCGCCTTGCAACCCTAACCCCATCTCCCTTAACCTTTGTCCCATCCTTGCCCTACTTCGAAATTGTGCTATATTTGCATCTCCTTTTTCGCACTCGCTTCTAAGATGTGACAATGTTGTATGCACAACAACCACAATTCCACCTAAGATGAAATGAGGTAGTGAATCAAACCAAGGTGTACAAAGACCATTTTAGAATCCAAAATTAATTTTTTAGGAAAGGAAAAAATATTTATTGTCCTATTTCATAAGAGAAAAACTTTTGATCTAATTGCAAGGAAAGAATTGCTTGTAAATGAAAACCTAATCTATTGTAGAAAGTAAATGGAAGAGAAATAAACCTAGTCTAGTAGCATAAAGTAAATGGCATGAAATCAACCCTAAACTACTGCATCCAATGTAAATCCTAAGCTAGTTACAGGTTTCAAGAAATAACAATGTAAACTATTCTTATGATATTGAATTTGTTGTCACTCACTGCTTTATAAAGTTATTAGTTGCCCAGAGTGTAGAAAACTAGTGAAGTTTGAAGCCATTTCCAAAGCCACAGAAACCCTCTGATTTTAATCAGTTGCTCTCCATTACATAGTGCTCGTGATAATATTTCCAATGACATATGGAAGTCCAAAAATGGACTCCTAGATTAGAAGTTAAATCAGATTAAAGATACCCTTTGAAAACCTAGAAAGAAAGGAGAAAATAACTAAGCGTCAGACTCATTACAATCACAAATCGGGGCTTACGAAAGTAGTGAAAATGAGGGACCCTAGAATTTGTAATCAATCGATCACCAATATTGCAAATCACATATCGACAAGTCTGAGGTATAGAAAATATCACATATCAGTGATTGGAGGACCCTGGTCATAGTAAATCCCGCATATCGACCATTTCACAATCCTTCATCTTGCAGTATCGTAGTCCTGCAATATCACACATCAAAAACTTCATAATATCTGAAAATCACCAATCGGCAGGCCTCTGTTACACATCATTTTTTCACGCCCCTTGTACTTCCCTGTGACATACCCTGAAGTGCCCGAAACATGACCATAATGTAGTGTACTCATTCATATATGCAGTTTAGATCCTTCTTAAGACATTGATTGGAAAATTCCTTGAGCTTCCCCTGAATGAAATAGCTCTTAAACCCTAATTTTTGAATCATCACTCTTATGAAACTAAAAACCACGATGGTCAGCTATTACACTATACCAAACCCACGATGGCATCACTCTATTTGCGCATATACTCGTGATGATCCCAAAAAGGAAATTTTCCCAAAGAGGATGAGAAGCTTCATGATCTAGAAGCTTCCAGAGCGGTGAGCTGGAGGTTGTTTGGGATAGATGGGGTTGAATTCTCACAACTTGGCCTCTTGGTCTTATCCCTATGAGCTACCTCAATGAGATGAGGGCCTACTCCTATATTTGGAGAGATCCTAACTCCCTTTCTCAGCTTATATATTCTTCCTCTCCCATTCCCAAATGGTTAGAGGTTGGGTTGGTCTATGTCTATTTGCACCCTTATGCTAAGATTGTGCCTATATGTTACTCATTTGGCTTGGAGAAGGAGCGCTTGGAGAGCTTAGCTTGGACTTGGATATTCATTCAAGGAGATCCTATCAACATCAAGGCTTGGTTGTATGCTTCCATTTATTTTCTATTAATATATAACTATTGGTTCATTTTTCCCTAAATGCGTATGCTCATGTATCATTTAGCTTAACATTCCCTGATCAGTTAAGTTGGATGGTTTTTAATATGCTATTTGTATTTGCATGAATGGTTGTGTCTTGATCTCTTGCATAGGAGCATAAAATATGAGAGCAGCCGGAACCAACACGTGACATGAGTGATTCAATGCCTTCAACAAAGGAGATTGAGATATCATCAAAATGAGGTAGGCCATCTTCTTCGCCTCTCTTTTCAATTGTAACTTAGGAAAGTGTCTAGTAGATTGTCACTTTGGTTGATAGACCCACTCATTGGGCTAGAGGGATCGTCTTTGTCCACAGAGAGGATTTACCTAGACAAGAAAATGGCGACCATACTAGGAAGCTATAACCCTTTCCATTCAATCCTTCACCTTGAATTTGTCATGAGTTTGACCAACTGTTAGTTTTCTAGCTTGTTTTCTTTTCTGTAACTATTTTCACTTGCTCGTGATTGCTTGAGGACATTGATTTTTGTCTGATCTTGAAGATTTTTTTATTTGTTCTTCATTTTTCTCACCCTTCACAGTTTTCTTCCTGACATTCGCGATGACATCACATATGTTTTAGTTACAGGCATGATGATCCCAAAGTATAAGAGAAAATAATGCTTTTCTTCTTTTTTCAGTCTTCGTGTCCTCTATCAGTGATTTTCCAGAGTGTCTATGGAATGGAAAATTTTAGGGGCTAATATTCACCCAATGGGCTAATTTTCCATGATTTTTCCACAAAAAATATTTGCCAATTTTCAATTTTTATAAAAGATGATTCGCCTAAATTGTAGAATATAAAATTATTTTACCTTAAAAATCTCCAACATTATACAGAGACTATATATAAAATCATTATAAATTTGAATATTTTACAAATATATCAACTAGAAACCCTCTATATCGTCGAACCCCTCACCCTTGAACTTCTACACCTCACAAAACTTAGAATTGTCGGGAGGTCATTGCTAGCCGATAAGCCGAGAAGCAATCATTGTTGATAGCCACTGATAAGGTTTGTGCACAAGTTTGTGTCCATACATTCTTGGTACTCGCTGCTGGCACTTGATTCGGGCCAGGTGTAAATGCTGCTACTCAATGCTGCTAGTTGAGCCACTCGATGTTGGTACTCAATAAAGTCAATGCTAGGTTTCAATTCATGCTGCTGGTACTCCATGCCAGTACTCCATGTCAGGATTCGATGTATTCTCTTGTAGGTTTTGGAACCAATGGAGGATGCCTTCTTATTGGATGTATTCTTGTCTTTTTTGGGGATGTCTTATCATAGGTTTTGGAACCGATGCACGATGCTTACGATTCACCTGTCGAAGATAGGATCGTGTGACAGACAAGGGAGAGTCTCCCATAGTGTCAGTATGGGAAGAAATGATAGGAGCCCACTGCTAATGATTGAATGAAAGATGGCGCAACATCAGAAGTTGCTGAGCCAATTGTGTTCCAACCTATGCTTCTCCTCCCGCTACTACGGTAGTTCACAGGGTTTATGAAACATCTGGATATGCATATGAACTTGGAATTGCAACTAAAGGATCAACTGAATCATGTACATACTACTAGCTTTTCCGACCAATTTTGTAGTCAGTACCTAAGGTTGACCCACAACTAATTTCAGTGCTATAGCCGGTATCTTTCCCAGTTATAGTCTCATTAGCATAAGTGATATAGAAGGGAGCAGGGTAGGTAGAAGCGCTTGATAAAGTAGAAGTTTCTGTGCCCATTTCAGATCCTCCAGATGCAGGAAAGGTGCTTAATCTGGCCCGGGCAGGGCCTACCCACCAGCGAAACGAAGGACCTGAAGCAACCCTACCAACCAAATCAATCAACAGGAGCAACCCAAAACCAGTCGCGAAGAGTCTTTCCTGACCAAATCGAACCGTATGATAACATGGACTCTTAAATGGAGTGGAGAGAGGTGCAACGGGGTCATTGTCTCTCCGTGGTGAGAGTTTCCCACAGGGTATGGCAAAGGGATGAGGTCAGAGCCTATAAAAGTCTGGCTATACAGATGAAGACAGGCATGGTGGTCCTGGGTTGGTCGCCGTCTCAGGAATTAAATGAACCATACTTGTACACGGTAGGGTCAACGTAGGTAATATTGAGTCTTGGGGCAACACTGAGCCGTAAGCCATTGGTCACAAAAAAATAGTACGTCCCACCTACGAAAAAGGGCCTAAAAAGCCCTATGCCTGTCAGTCAAGGAATGTGCTATTATGAAGTCTACAGGTCAAAAGATCAATTTTTAATGTCCTATATTTGTATTCTGGACCATTTGTTATTTGTAGTCTGGACCATTTGAATTTCTAACATTATACAGGCTCAAGATCAAATTTTAATGTCTGGAGATTGGTGGAAGGAAAAGATTTAAGTCAGGATTATTTGAATTTTCCTTTTGCCTGTCAGTAGATTGGTGGAAGGAAAATATTTGAGGCAGGTTTGTGCAGCAGGAGTTCGGTGCCGTGGTTTTGTACTGATACAGCTATTTCATTAGAATTGATTATCTTTTCACAGCGCCTTCCAAAGGATGCTCGTCCAAGATGCGGAGCAACAGGTTTATTTGGGAGAAACAGATCTTAGGGAATGTATATTATGAAAATTATGTAATCGATTAAGATATGGTATGCCTCCAGTGAATATTGAGAAAAGAAATGAATCCGAATTTTAGCATGACTAATCCTTAAATCCATACATTGTGGTTCCTTCTCAGAGCTAGGGGAAGTCATCTCAGTTCACCAATTAGTAGTTTGAAGGATTAATGTCAGATCCTCAAGGAAAAATCATCGATCTACCCATTCGATGGAATTTACGTGAAGGGCTCTCTTTAACGAAATATATTATTTCCTATTATGGGGCTAGTTTTGTATCCCGATATAACGTATCTAAATAATAGCTCCAAGGTGAGGTTCAAAATCAAACTAAAAAGGCATTTGAGAGGAGGTTGATCCATGAAAACGGAAGGGGTTTCTCGATCCTATCCATGAGCTTTCCATCTTTCCCTTGTATCCCGAATCCCGGAAGAACTCTAGACTTACTACTCAATGAAAAGGATTCGTTAGAAGTAAGATCAAGAAGAAGGTGAGTAAAGACTGCGTCCCTGAACCCACTCAAAGTGTCAGGTTCTGTATGCGCTTTCCCAGGTCTCCCTCCTTCCTCTAAACACGTTCGAATAGCGAAAACCCCTGCCAGCTGCCTTGCTTGGAATCTCCCTACCCCAATCCCCCCAATAGGTATATGGTTCCAACTCAAAAAATGTGAAAGTAGTGTCGCTTCGAATTACACATTGGGTGGGTCATGGGTACCATACCCCTATTTATGTGGATGGAAAAATGGCTAGGAAGCTGGGATTCTCGTTGAACCCACATGTGGAAATAAGTAAGGTGGAGTGTGGACAGACTACTTTCTGACTAAACCTGAACTTAGAGATCTTAGCGGCTTGCTTAAGCACTTACACGACCAGTTGTATTTAATTTTTAGAAGCCTATATTACCTTTACTTACATGCATGTTATCTGTTTACTAGATTTACTACTTAATCCAACCTTTGTTAATTGAGTGCGCCCTTACCAACCCATTGATTCAGCCAAGAATCGTGGTGCGGACTATCGCTATTCATATTTCAGCTAAGAGAAAAGTGCTTTATTTAAAAGCACAGGTTGTCTAAAGCAATATAGCAGGTAGTGTATCCAATTGTATATGTAGGTAAAGGCTAAACGCATCCCCTTTCTGTATGGACTATTTGAAGTCAAGACTCTGGGGTTAGGGATGAAGGAGAGGGAGTTACAGTTGATAGGGATTCAGTTAGGTATGAGGGAGAGGGAGTCCCTAATGATGGTGAAAAAGTTTCTGAATATGGTTAGCTAGAGGGAGTTTCTGCTATTGTTGATGTTGATGCAGTTGATGGAGCCAAAGTAGTTCATTCTGTTGATGGAGTGGTTGACCTTTCATGCGTGGAAGTTGATGCAGTTACGGAAGATCTAATCCCTTCATGTGTTTGAGATCCTATTGAATACCAGGATGGGCATATCGAGTTGACCCATAAGCAGCGGTAAAGGCATTTGACCAAGTGAAAGCTCTATATGTAAATCATCTAGTGTTATATGTCTACGGAGATAGAGAGGGAGGACCTGGTAGAGTGGTATTAGTTTAGCTACCATATGTAGATATAATTCCAGCATGAGTTGTTTCTGTTGGTTCCGTAGCTTATTAAGGTGTTCTTGGTGCAGATGGATACCTTGATTAGCGAGAGTAAGATTGTAAAGAGGAAGATAAAGCAGGACGAGCAGTGAAAGAAACAGGAGGAGTTCCAGGAGGGCCTAATTCACCCTGCTATTACCCTATCCTTATAAAGGAAAAACCCCTATTGACTTATTTGGTGGGGGGTCGTCGTCGAGAGTTCGCTTACTTCACCCTGCATATTTGTCTTTTACCCGAGTTAGGCAAACCGCCATAAAGGTCCCCGTATTGACTACTTGGCTTGGTAAGTATTGAAAATAGACTCTGAATTAACGAATGGAGAGAAACGAAGTCGCTCTAAAGACCAGAGGAAGAATTGCTCGTCCTAATCAAGTGGGGCGAGGATGCGCAAGCAGGCTCAACCAAAGGGAGATGATGTGGCTCGACACGGAGAAGAGGATGCGTAAGCGTGACTCGACTGATAAGGAGAGGATGCAGAAGCAGGCTCGACCGTAGGGAGAGGATGCCCCGGCAGGGCTCGACTAACAGGAGAGGAATTGGAAGCTTTGGGGGTGTGACTTATTTAGAGGGCACAAAATATGTAAACGAAGGTCCGAGGGCTTGCGCTTCTGAGGGCAAGGACTACCCATTTCTTTGAATAATGCCTTAGAATGGATATGAGGGATTAGTGAGATTTGCCAATGTTTCTAAAATTCAAGAAAATTTTCCATCCTTAAAATTTTCTTTGGTCTATGGTGTTTTTGATTGATTTTCTTGATTAATTTGTAAATTTTGTCTCATTGGCTTTGAAGTGAAATTTGATTGAGTTATAGCGTTTCTAGTCAATTGGTCATCACGTGTTGCTTGCTGGTGTCATTGAGATGTTTGTTTTACTAATTGATTGAGTGTTATTTTCTGTGGAAATCATTGAAAACATCATTTTGCATTTATTTTAGCTTGTATTTCGAAATTTAATTTTCTGAAAATGCATTAGATTAGTTGCTTTGAAAAGTTATTTTTTTTTTATATTCATCAAAAGACATCACATTTTTTAGTGATTAAAAGCTAAAAACTATATTAGGTGCATCCAATCATTCAAAACGGAAAGAAAAGCATGATTCATATAAATGAATCTTAGTAAAGTAAAAAAAAATTGCTTTATAAAACTAATGGTTGATCAAAATCATCATAAGCTTGTTTCCTTTTCTAGACTCTTTAAACATGAAAAGGAAAAGTTTGTGTTTCAAATTATAAAATTAATTGTCCATAGAACAGCATCCTTCCTGTGGAAATACTACTTAGAAAATATTGGGTTGATACCAATGGCAACATTTCCTGTTTCTACCCGTCAAGGAAACCCGTCAGATGGGAATCCTAGTCCTTTTCCTTCTTTTGGAAATACTAGTGCTCCCTATATGTCGACGTTTTCCCTTTCTCGATTAACCATTGGTCTGCCAGTTTGGTTTTTTTTTTTTTTTTACCTTGGTGGTTCCGAATGTCAAAAATGATTTTCAACAAAGTTCTCCTCCACATGAACAACATCAACTTCATGTTGATCCTAATGTTGACCCCTTTCCTTCTTCGCCTATTTCTTCGCCCCATTCTTCCTCTTCGCCTGGTAAAATTCTGGATTCTAGTAATCAGGAAGCTAAGAAGAAGATGAAGCAAATTAAGAAAGGGAGCAACCAAGTAGCCACTTCTATGGATGCAACTGAGGAAGAAAAATATTCCAGTGAGCTCCAAAAAGTAAAATTCCCTTGCATGTTATGTAAGGGTGACCACCTTCTTCAGAATTGTCATGGTATTCCCAAGGTCCTAGAAGTGTGGTCCATAGGTTCACATCGACCTTTTTCATCAACCTCGAGTGATCATGTTGGTGATAAACCTTCAACTAGTAATGGTAAAGCTCATGGGAAAAAGGGAATAGTCAAATTTCCCTGTAAGTTGTGTGAAGGTAATTATCTCATTCACCTTTGTCCTTTAATGGATGTGGCTTCCAAATAGTTGGAAAAACTTACTGCTTCCCATCTTGATCTTTTGACTGGTTATCGAAAGCTTTCCCCTGTTCCTTCACTAGCTGATCCAGTGATTGATCAAAATTCATCCTTGGTCAACCCCACTCTCTTTGAAAGTGAGTCTCGTGAGTCCATTCTCGATCAACCATTGGTTAAGAAAATGGTAGACTTGACTCCAGCTTAAGTTAACTGTAGCTTTCCAGTAGAGAGTGAACCTCATACTGTTTAGGATCTTCTCGTTTCTTCTGTTTCAAATGAACTGGAGGGAAATCCTCCCATTCTCGAGGTGCATGAGAGCATTTCTCCTATTCCCATCCAGCAAGAGGGAAACTCTCACGTTCCTACAACACCCCCTCCAAGTAGTTTGGTCACTTCCTTTGATTGGATTCGACTGGCAGGATATCATCTTTTGTCTTATATGCCTTTCCAGATTACAGTACATGCTTATCATATAGTCGTACCTAGCATGGTCATAGACGAGGGCTCATCTATTAGTATTTTGTCCTCAACTACTTGGAAAGCTTTAGGTTCTCGTCAGCTTGTCCCCATCACCCAGGATATGCTAGTTTTTAACAGAGGAACCACTCAACCATTAGGGATCCTTCCTAAGTTTCCTATTAATTTGGGAGCAAAGACTATCTATATAGACGTGATGGTTTTTCAAGGCCCATTAGATTTTAATCTACTCCTTTGCCGTGACTCTGTCTATTTCATGGGTGTTGTTGTCTCTTCCATCTTTCAAGTGATGTGTTTCCCACATGAAGGAAGCATTTTGATCATTGGTCATCTTACATTAATTGGTATTGAATCAAATCTGACTCAACCATCATCCCTAAATGGTTCTTATATGCAAGTGGTTTCACCCATGCCATAGGTTAATTATGTGGCCACTTGTTCCATGTGCACATCTACTGATGATCTAGTAGGTGATGTAGTACACCATGTACTGGGGGCACTAGAGCCTGATTTTTCATTTGGATCCCTGCACATGTATCCCTTCCATAATTTTGTTGTCCCATCTAGTGAGAACCTTTTGGAAGTCGTGGCCCCTTCTGGTCTATGATGCAGTCCTTGGAGCATATTTCTTTGTCTTGTGTCAAGCTCCTTAAAAAATGAAACAACGGATATGAGGATAGTTATTTTATTATGTCAACCTCGTGAAAAAATGAAATAGGTCATGAGCATGGTTCCTTTACTTGTGTCAAGATCAATAAAGCATGAATCAAGGTGTCATGAGCATGGTTCTTTTCCTTTGTCAAGCTCATTAGAAAATGAAACATATCCCCTTCCAATTTGAGTCTTTGGTTAGATCTCGTAAAATCCCAGTCGATTATTTCACTTGATCTCATAAGTGAACCTTCATTGCATCAACTTAGGTGAATGAAATGAAACTTAGGGGGCATGTAACCTCAGGTTGAGTCATTATGGTGGGGGCATGTAACCTCAGGTTGAGTCATTATGGTGGGGGCATGCAAACTCATCCAAGCATAGTTTATCTTTGTTTCAAGCTTGTGTAAAAATGAAACCATTTTCAAATAGAGTTTGTTTCCATTTCAGGCTTGTTTAAAAATGAAACCAAATCCAACAATAGTTTCTCATGCTTCCAACTTGTGTAAAAATGAAACCATTCCCACTTTACAACTCGTGATTATCGTTTTTTTCTGCTAATTTTTTCCAGATGTTCCTTGGTTTGTCCATTCCATCGTCAACATATTTTTGGCCGATCATTCACTTTCACTTGGTTCTTTTACCTTTTCCCAAGGAACATATGCAATGAGTGGTCTTATTAGCCAGCCTTTTGACCATTACATGCTTTGAGAAGCTACATTATTACCGGAACCAGCTACTATCATTTATACCACCCATTGCTCTAGGAAGAGTCATCTTTCAGCTCTTTTCTAACTATTGAAATATGAAAATATTTTCGAGTACTTGTCATTTCAAACTCGTTAAATTAAATCAATTGACGTTCTCTTAGTATATGTTTACCCCTTTTGGGTTGATGTTTACTAAAAGGTACGCCTTGGTCAATATGGTCAAGAGGCTCTCTTGAATATTGTTTTCTACCTTTTCGAGTTCGAGGGACAAATTACGAAAAGGGACATGATGGAGTTTTATTTTTCATTTTGTTCTCAAACTCTCTAAATATGAAAAATACATTGAGCTACTCTTCCATCAGACTCATAAAAATTAAACGACAAAAGACTTTTCACCATGACGAGGTCGAGTTTCCCCTTCCTAGGACTTGTAAAAATTACTAGGATGGATTCGTCTGAAGGGTGAACTTATACAACAAGAATATGGCATCCTCTTAAATATTGTGAAAAAAAAGAGGTACTCACTTGAAATAGTGTGGAAAAAGTGAAAGTGAAATATTTATTGTATAGGCAGCATGTCGCTCTTGAACATGACACTCATTTGTTTCTTATGTCAGGTTTAGGAGATCCTCATTTAGTCACTTGCCCTTCTAGGTTTGCGTATTCCAATTTTCCTCTCATTTTATTATTCCACTTCGCAGTATGACCCTTGTTCCTATTTTTAGTCAAATGTTTCCACACTCTAGAGTCATCTCGCCGATATGTTTAAGAGAAGTCTTATATGTAGTCTATTACCTATACATTATTTGACTCTTTTCTACAATATTGGATCTTATTCATTTTATTCGACTTTATTTCTTGTTTCGTGTCGATAATGGGGAACTCATTACGACCCTCCATCTACAAGTCACTTCTTATCGACTTTAGCTCATTTACCATGAAGATGAATTAGAAATTCCTTTTCAATACCTTAGAGATTTCATGCCTTAATGGCAAGTTATTCACATCTAATGACATGTTTTCACTATTGGCCTTCAATCAGGTGATTCCACGAGTGTTTGAATTCAGTTTCATTATCACATTCATAGATTTTACTGTCGTACCTTGAGAGCCATTTTCATTATTGGTGGTTTCTCTCATAAATGTTAATGGCCAACATCATTGGCAGGTGATCAAGTGGTTTTCTAGCATGTTCGACTTCAACACATTCATTCATATGCTAGAATTCATACTTTAATTGGGTCGGGATGGAGCGTAAGATCCCGAGTCTTTCCTAATATGACTCAAATTGTGAGGCGTTATATGTTATTCATGATTGGACACATGTTTCTACTATATGGGTGGTTATGACCACACCATGGGATTTTACATTTATGATGATCCTTCTATATCGGATGGCTTCATCCATTCCCTGGATCTTATATTTACAGATGATCCTTCTATATTGGATGGTTGTGGCCACACCATGGGTCTTTTCACATAACACTTTCTATCCGGATGGCTGTTTCCATACCATGGATTCATGTTTTTACATTAGATATGCATATGTATATGCATCCTTAAGTTTTAGGTCTCCTGATAGTGTTTTTCCTCATCCTTCCAAAAGTTCGTGAAGCACCTCAACCATCACTCCATGTTCTGCCTTCATGCTTTAGGGGGCATCTGTTACACGGTATTTGCCATGCCTCTTGCACTTCCATGTGACATACCCTGAAGTGAAAGAAACATAACCATAATGTAGTTTACTCATTCATATATGTAGCTCATATCTTTCCTAAGACATTGATTGGCAAATTCCTTGAGCTTCCCCTGAAGGAAATAGCTCTTAAACCCTAATTTGGGAATCATCGTTCTTATGAAACTAAAAACCACGATGGTCACTTGTTCTACTATACCAAACCCGTGATGGCATCATTTTATTTTCTCATATACTCACGATGATCCCAAAAAGGAAATTTTCCCAAAGAGGATGAGAAGCTTCATGATATAGAAGCTTCCAGAGCGATGAGCTTGAGGTTGTTTAGTAATAGATAAGGTTGAATTCTCCCAATTTGGCCTCTTGGTCTTATCCCTATGACTACCTCCTTGAGATGAGGGCCTACTCTTATCTTTGGAGAGATCCTAAATCCCTTTCCTAGCCTATTTAGTGATCCTCTCCCATTCCAAAATGGTTAGAGGTTGGTTTCGTCTATGTTTATTTGCACCCTTATGCTAAGATTGTGCCTATATGTTACTCATTTGGCTTGGATAAGGAGTGCTTGGAGAGCTTAGCTTGGACTTGGATATTCATTCAAGGAGAGCCTATCAACATCAAGGGGTGGTTGTATGCTTCGCTTTATTTTCTATTAATAAATAATTGTTGGTTCATTTTCCCTAAATGTGTATGCTCATGTATCATTTAGCTTAACATTCCTTGATCAGTTAAGTAGGTTTCTTTTGAATATGCTATTTGTATTTGCATGACTTGTCGTGTCTCGATCTCTTGTGAAGGATCATAAATGTTGAGAGCAGCATGAACGAGCTCGTGATGCAATTGATTCAAGGTCTTCAAAAAAGGAGATCGAGATAACATTCGAATGAGGTAGGTCATCTTCTTCATCTCTCTTTTCAATTGTAACTTAGGAAAGTGTCTAGTAGATTGTCAATTCAGTTGCTAGACCCACTCATTGGACTAGAGGGCTGGTCTTTGTTCGTAGAAAGGATTTACCTAGACAACAAAATGGAAACCATACTAGGGAATTTATAACCCTTTCCATTCAATCCTTCACCTTGAATTTGTGATGAGTTTGACCAACTATCAGTTTTCTAGCTTGTTTTCTTTTTTGTAACTATTTTCACTTGTTGTTGATTGCTTGAGTACATTTACTTTTGTCTGGTCTCGAAGATTTTTTGTTTTTTTGTCATTTTTCTCACCCATCACGATTTTATTCCTGACATAACCGATGTTTTAGTTACAGTCGCGATTATCTCTTTTTTTCCTATGATAGTTGCGATGATCCCAGAGTATAAGAGAAAATAAGGTCTTTCTTCTTTTTTTTAGTCTTTGTGTCCTCTATCAGCGATTTTCCAGAGTGTCTATGGTGTTTTTGATTGATTGTTTTGATTAATTTGTAAAATTTGTCTCATTGGCTTTGAAGTGAAATTTGATTGAGTTCTACAATTTCTAGTCAATTGGTCATCATGTGTTGCTTGTTGGTGTCATTGAGATGTTTGTTTTCCCGATTGATTGAATTTGTTTTTCTGTGGAAATCATTGAAAACATCATTTTGCATTTGTTTTAGATTGTATTTCGAAATTTACTTTTCATGAAAATGCATTAGATTAGTTGCATTGATTTTCTTTTTTTAGATTCATCATTGAAAAGAGATCACAATTTTCAGTGATTGAAAGCTAAAAATTGTATTAGGTGCATCCAATCATTCAAAATGGAAAGAAAATCATGATTTATATAAATTCATCTTAGTAAATTAAAACCATTTTTCTTTCAAAAAGGTTGCATTTATGTTAGTTAGAAACTAAAAATCATTTTTACTTTTGGCATTGCATTTGGAAGACAAAATCGAAAGTTTGTGGAAGGCATTTTTCATGATGCATTATTGATTGAAATTTATTCCCTTGATTAGTCTAGCTTTCATAGAAAGGAAAATTTTCCTTTTTTTTATATAGTTGCATCTTAGGTGTTCAGCTGACATCGTTTACAGGCCTAAAACCAAAACATGATTTTAAGATAAATGTTTAAAATCTATCAATTAATCTAAGGAGAATTTGAAACATTAACACTTATGCTTAGTGGTCTAGGCTAGAGATGTGTTCCGACGTCTATAAAACTTAGTAGATGTTGTTTGCAATACTCTTGCATTAGACAATGCTAGTGCTCCCTATACCATTGAGTATATAAAGGGAGAGCCTCAGAGGTTGCAAACCTTTATCCATAGGAAGCCAAGTCTGCCGCCCTGTAAACATGATACACCAAACACAACATTTAGGGAGATTGCTTGCACGTATGTCAAGTCCTTAGTAAATTTATTTTCTAAGGTGTATATTTCAGTTCACAATTACTTGGTAGTCATTTTTTCCTAGATTATTCTTAATATTCATTTTGATCTTTTCTGACTCCTTAAACTTGAAAATATCATCGAGTACTTGTTCTTTCAAGCTCTCTAAACCAAAGAAAGTGACTAGAGTCACAGGAAAAACCTCCTTCCTATGGAAATAATCCTTTGAAGATCTTAAGTTGATACCAATAGCAACATTCCTTGATTCTACCAGTCAATGAAATCCCTAAGATGGGAATCCTAGTCCTTTTCCTTCTTTTGGAAATACTTGTCCTCCATATATGGCGATGTTGTCACTTCTTGGATTGACCATTGGTCTACCAGTTTGGTTATTTTTGACCTCAGTGGTTCCGAATATCCAAACTGCTTTTCAACTAAGTTCTCCTCGACCTAAACAACATCAAATTCATATTGATCCTAAAGTTGACCCCTTGCCTTCTTTGGTTATTTATTCACCCTGTTCTTCCTCTTCGCCTAGTGAAAATCTGGATTCCAATAATTAGGAAGCTAAGAAGAAGAAGAAGTAAAATAAGCAAGGGAGCAACCAAGAAGCCATTGCTATGGATGCAACTAATGAAGAAAAATCCTCCAACGAGCCCTGGAAAGTAAAATTCCCTTGCATGTTATGTAAGGGTGACCACATTCTTCAGAATTATCCTAGTATTCCAAGGTCTTAGAAGTGTGGTCCATAGGTTCACATCGACCTTTGTCATCAACCTCTGGTGATCATGTTGGTAATAAACCTTCAACCAGTAAAGGTAAAGCTCATGCGAAAGAGGGAAGATTCAAATTTCCTTGTAAGTTGTGTGAAGGTAATAATCCCATTCACCTTTTTCCTTTAATGGATGCATCTTCCAAAGAGTTGGAAAACCTTACTGCTTCCCAGCTTCATCTTCTGGCTGGTTATCAAAAGAATTCCCATGATTTTTCACTAGTTGATCTAGTGATTGAACAAAATTCATCCTTGGTCAACCCCACTCAATCTAAAAGTGAGTCTCGTGAGTTTGTTCTTGACCAACCATTGGTTGAGAAAATGGTACACTTGACTCCACCTTCAATTAACCGTACCTTTCTGGTAGAGAGTGAACCTCGTAATGCTTAAGTTCTTCTACTTTCTTCAGTTTCAAATGAACTAGAGGGAAATCCTCTCGTTCCTAAGGTGCATGAGATGATTTCTCCTATTCCCATCGAGTAAGAGGGAAACTCTCACGTTCCTATGACACCCCTTCCAAGTAGTTTGGCCACTTGTTTTGATTAGAGTAGACTGGCGAGATATCGCCCTCCATCTTATGTGCCTTTCTAGATTACACTACAAGCTTATCATATGGCAGTACCTAGAAAATTCATAGACGAGGGCACATCTATTAGCATTCTTTACTCAACTAAATGGAAAGATTTAAATACTCCTCATCTTGTCCCCATCACCCAAAATATGTTAGCTTTTAACAAAGGAACCAATCAGTCATTAGGGATCCTTCCTATGTTTCCTATTACTTTGGGAGGAAATATTGTCGATATAATGTGATGGTTGTCCAAGTCCCATTAGATTTTAATCTACTCCTTGGTCGTGACTATGTCTATTTCATGGGAGCTTTTGTCTCTTCCCTCTTTTGAGTGATGTTTTTCCCACATGAAGGAAGCATTGTGATCATTGATCAGCTTACACTCATTAGTCCTTAATCAACTCCCACTAAAATATCATCCCTAAATGGTTCTTATATACAAGTGTTATCACCCCCACCATAGGTTAATTACGTGGCCACCTATTCCATGCCGGCATCTACCGATGATCTAGTAGATGACGTAGTTTGCCATGTACTAGGGGCACTGCAGCCTAATTTTTCATTTGGATCCCTAGACACGTATCCCTTCCAGGATGTTGTTCTCCCATCTGATGAGAACCTCTTGGAAGCCATGGCCTCTTTTGGTCTCTGATTAGGTCCTTGGAGCAGAGTTCCTTGTCTTGTGTCAAGATCCTTAAAAAATGAAACAAGCGATATGACAATAGTTCTTTTACTATGTCAACCTCGTTAAAAAATGAAATAGTTCATGATCATGGTTCTTTTACTTGCATTAATATCTGTAAAACATGAATCAAGGTTTCATGAGCATGGTTCTTTTCCTGTGTCAAGCTTGTTAAAAAAATAAATAAATCCCCTTCCAATTCGAGTCTTTGATTAGATCTCATAAAATCCAGTCGATTCTTTCACTTGATCTCGTAAGTGAAACTTCATTCCATCCACTTAGGTGAATGAAATGAAGCTTGGGGGGAATGTAACCTCAGGTTGAGTCATTATGGTGGGGCATGCAAAATCATATCAAGCATGGTTTATCTTTTTTTCAAGCTTGTGTAAAAATGAAACCAAATACAAGCATAGTTTCTCATGTTTCTAGCTTGTGTAAAAATGAAACCATTCCCACTTCACATCTCGTGATTTCTGTTTTTATCAGCCGATTTTCGCTAGATGAGCCTTGGTTTTTCCATTCCATCATCACCATATTTTTGGCTGATCATTTGCTTTCAATTGGTTGTTTTACCCTTTCCTGAGGAACATCTATGATGAGTGGTCTTATAAGCTAGCCTCTTGAGCATTACATGCTTTGGGTAGCTCCATCATTACCGGAAACAATTGTTATCCTTTTATACCACCCCTTCCTCTAGGAAGAGTCATCTTTCAGCTCTTTTCTAACTCTTGACATATGAAAATATTACCGAGTACTTGTCATTTCAGACTTGTTAAATTAAATCAATTGACGACGTCTTAATATATGTTTACCCATTTTTCAAGCTGAGATTGACTATTTAAGAAAAAGGTACACCTTGGTCAATATGGTCAAGAGGCTCTCTCGAATATTGTTTTCTACCTTTTTGGGTTCGAGGGACAAATTATGAAAATGGACATGATGGAGTTTTATTTCTTGTTTCTTTTTCAAACTCTTTAAATCTGAAAAAGACATCAAGTTACTCTTCCATCAGAATCGTAAAAATTAAACAATGAAATACTTGTCACCATGACGAGCCTGAGTTTCTCCTTCCTAGGACTCGTAAAACTTACTAGGATGGATTCATCCGAATGGTGAACTTATACGAAACACATATGGTATCCTCTTCAAGATTGTGTAAAAATAAAGAGGTACTCACTAGAAATAGTGGGGAAAAAGTGAAATTGAAACATCTCTTATATAGGCAACATGTCACTCTTAAACATGACACCCATCTGTTTCTCTTGTTGGGTTTTGGACATCCTCATTTAGCCACTTGACCTTCCAGGTTTGGGTAATCCATTTTTCCTCTAATTTGATAATTCCACTTCATCGTTATGATCCTTGGTCCTATTTTGAGTCAAATTCTACCACACTCCAGAGTTGTGTCGCCAATATGTTCAAGAGAAGTCCTATCTACAGTCTATTACCTATACATTATCTGATGCTTTGCTACAATCTTGGATCTTATTCATTTCATTCAAATTTAGTTCTTGCTTTATTTCGTTGATGGGGGACTCATTATGACCCACCTTCGATGGGTCACTTCTTGTTGACTTCAGCTCATTATCTACGAAGATGACTTAGAAATTCCCTTTCAGTACTTTAAAGCTTGCATTCCTTAATGGTAAGTTCTTCGCATTTGACGACAGGTTTTCACTATTGGCCTTCGTTCGAGTGATTCAACGAGTGTTTGACTTCAGTTTCATTATCACATTCACGGATTGTACTGTCATACCTTGAGAGCCATTTTCATTATTGGTGGTTTCTCTCATACCTATTAATAGTCCACATCATTGGTCGATAATCGGGTGGTTTTCTAGCATGTTCGACTTCAATACATTCGTTCACATGTTATAATTTGTACTTTGATAGGGTTGGGATGGAGTCCAAGACCTTGAGTCTTGTATGATATCACTCAGGCTGCGTGGAGTTATATGTTATTTGTGATTGTACACATGTTTCTGCTATAAAGGTGGCTGTGACCATGCCATGGGAATTTACATTTATGATGATCCCTCTATATCGGATGGTTGAATCCATGCATTGGATCTTATATTTACAAATGATCCTTCTATATTGGATGGTTGCACCCATACCATGGATCTTTTCCCATAGTAGTTTCTATCTGGATGGCTGCATCCATACCATGGATTCATGTTTTGACATTAGATATGTATGTATATGCATCCTTCATTTTCAAGTCTCCCAACAATTGTTTTCCTTGTCCTTGCAAAAACACGTAAATCATCTCACCCATCACTCCCTGTTGTGACTTCATGCTTTAGGGGGCATCTGTTACACAATATTTTGTCATGCCTCCTACACTTCCTTGTGACATACCCTAAATTTCCTGAAACATGACCATAATGTAGTGTACTCATTCATATATGTAGTTAAGATCCTTCCTAAGACATTGATTGGAAAATGCCTTGAGCTTCCCCTGAAGGACATAGCTCTTAAACACTAATTTGAAAATCATCACTCTTATAAAACTAAAACCGCAATGGTCGCCTATTGTACTATACCAGACCCGTGATGGCATCACTCTATTTGCTCATTTACCCATGATGATCCAAAAAAGGCAATTTTCCCAAAGAGGATGAGAAGCTTTGTGATATAGAAGCTTCCAAAGCAGTGATATGGAGTTTTTTGGGCATAGATGAGGTCGAATTCTCCCAACTTGACCTCTTGGTCTTATCCCTATGAGCTAACTACTTGGGATGAGGGCTTACTCCTATCTTTTGAGAGATCCTAACTCCCTTTCCTAGCCTATATATTCATCGTCTCCCATTTGCAATTGGTTAGAGGTTGGGTTGGTCTATTTCTATTTGCACCCTTATGATAAGATTGTGCCTATATGCTACTCATTTGGCTTGGAGAAGGAGTGCTTGGAGAGCTTAGATTGGACTTGGATATTCATTCAAGGAGAGCCTATCAACAACAAGGCTTGCTTGTATGATTCCCTTTATTTTCTATAAATATATAACTATTGGTTCATTTTCCCTAAATGTGTATGCTCATGTATCATTTAGCTTAACATTCCTTAATCAATTAAGTAGGTTTCTTTTGAATATGATATTTGTATTTGCATGCCTTGTTGTGTCATGATCTCTTGTGAAGGAGCATAAACAGTGAGAGTAGCAGGAACAAGCCCATGATGCAAGTGATTTAAGGCATTCAACAAAGGAGACTAAGATAGCATCATAACAAGGTAGGCCATATTCTTTGTCTCTCTTTTCAATTGTAACTTTGGAAAGTGTCTAGTAGATTGTCACTTCAGCTGCTATACCCACTCATTGGGCTAGAGGGATCGTCTCCATTTGCAGAGAGGATTTACCTAAACAATAGCCTCGGGCATAGTACATTGGCTTATCCCATGATACCGTATTCTGCATCTTGCGATCCAATGATATCACAATCTCACATCCTATAGTTTTGCAATATCGAAAAATCGGTGATCGACAGGCCCAATGGAAAATTCTTAAGGAATTGCGGGGCGGAACATGAAGATAGAAAAAAATCACTTAAAACTGGTCATACAATGTTAAATCATTAGGGAAGGCTGAAAATATTCAACAGCGGAAATCGACGCAAAACAGGGACGGGTAGGCCTTTTTCTCTCTCCTCTAGGGGGCCACATGGCATGCTGATCTAGATTTTTCAAGGTCCTATGGGGGCATATCTGGGTGACACGTGTCACCACTTAGGAGGTTCCACGTGGCACCGATGAGGTCATCAATGCCACAAATCAGTGATCAACAAAGGTAAAGGGTCACAACTTCAGTTACAAATCTGTGATTGCAATTTTCGATAAAAATGGCTTTGATAAGGGGGCTGGCCCATAATGACATGGAGGTCCAAAGAACCAAGGGCCATGCACTAAAGGCAAAATTGGTGATCAATGATTGCACAAGTCAAGTCCCTACTCTATAATAGTCCCTCCAGGCTTGCAATTGCAATATGCAAGGGATCCTCCCAGATGTGATATTTTAGGTGTTATATATTATAGGGATTTCACATCCAAACAAGTCATCCAGTGCTATAAAGGGAGGTAAAGGTTCTCCCTCTCCTGTGTTGCCGTTGTGATGACATCGGTGGGCCCGACCCCACAAATCGACAATCGCAAGGGTCAAGAGGAAATACCAATGGCCAACAACAAAAATCATTAAAGTGCAGGATTTCATGTATTAAAGAAAAAAGGCCCCCAAAAGGATTTTAAAGGCTGTAGTTCCTTCGGGATAAGCACTTGGTTCAAGCCCCCAATCACATGAAGTAAAAGGAGCTAATTCATAAAGAGCCAAGGGAGATTAGGACTCGCTTGTTTCATAATGCTTAATGATAAAGGCCAGCATTGGGAACTCCTCCATATTACAACATGAGTGCATTACCAAGCATATAAGGGTGCTGATAGTGCAAGACAGAGCTTTAAAGGGTGGATGGGCTAGCAGTTGAGGCGTTGAATGAAGTATGGCACAGCAGCAAACTAGTATAGGGGGTATCGGGAAAACTTAATGGCATGACATGGTGCTCCACTCCTATACACAACAAAGAACTGTCGGGAGGTGCTCCATTTCCACTCTGTGATAGACATTCATAGTTGACCCACTCCCAACTCTGGAGAACAATTTACTCAATAAGTGAATTCAAAAGAGACAACTGAAATAGATGACACGTAATGGTAGAGACGTGACTTGATCAAGGGGGACTTCAAAGAAGCAGTAGAGAGATATCTCCTCCATCATATTTCAGTTTGATTGATTTGTGTTTATTATGTATTTTCTATATATTTCCAAGCAAGGTCCAGATCCCAATTGTAGTCATTTTGGGTAAAAGAGCCTTGCACGTCAAGACAGCTAGTCTAGCAGACAGACAGAGCTCAGCTGAAGATATCTTTTAGACTATAATCCAATCTCCCCCTCTTCTTATAAATAGGGAGAATAAAAACATAGAAATGGTTCTATAATTTTGCACCCGCAGGGTCTGAATTATGAGATGCCACTTTGGTTCTATATTCTTATTCACGGGGGATTTGACTAATGTTGTGTTGAATGTTATGGATTAGTTATTTGAATCCTCTTAGTATTAATGGAACATTACTGGTGATTCCAAGCATGATCAATGTGCAATATGTTTCCTCTTTGTAAATATCATTTCATTTGTGTCTTCCCTTCTTTGAAATAGTATAATGATGCTGTTGATTTCTCTCTAATTCAGGGATTTATCTAGGTTGCTAAATAGAGAATAGTACGTGCATTATATTATAGATTTACTTGTGTTATTCAATAGCCTACAATACCTGTAGTAATGGAAGATTTATTTGTGTTATTGGTTTAACCTATAGTACCTGTGTGAGCCCAAATTTACTCATGTTGTTTTGGCGCTAATGATACTCATGTTATATCTGGCCTGAAACCTTAACTAGCACTCTGCTATTCCTACCATTTCACCTCCGCCCTCTTCCATATTTCTACTTGAACATGGTCATTGAGGATTCTGTTTGTTTTCAGCCCTACACATCTATTTCCCTCCTTCCTTTCTTCCTTTCCACCTCTACTACAACTTCGGTATTAAGTCATCTCATTGTTGTGTGTCAGCCACCAGAAGAAGACATTTCTCTTTGAGATTTCCCCAATATACCCCCTTCATTTGGACCCATGTGTTGGATTGAGTCTACCTTAATTAAGGGCTATTGAACCAAACCCCCTTTATTCCTTTTTTAATTTCGTGACAATTGGAGTGTAAAAAAAACCTCACTCATAATATTCCATGCCCTCCTCTACTTAAGATGTCTTAGGCACTGGTCTAGAATCAACTGAGAGGTTGTCTCTAGGAGGCTTTCTAGGTCCCCTGAAGCACTCATGCTATAGGTGCAAGAAAAATCCACAAAAGAATTCATGCTTACAACAACGAACCCTAATTGCATAAATAAATTGGAGTGATGAAAGAAAGAGTTCTAAGTGGTCTCTAATCTTACTCAATCTTTGTTACAAGGCCTAGGAGTCATTTTGAAGGGTTAAGAAGAAAAAGGTAGGCGTAATGATCAATTTATGTCTATCTCTAATGGATTCTCCGCAGTGCTACATGATTTTATATGCACTACAAGAAAAAAGGACATTGATTAGGGCCAAAAAATATCACCATAAGTTCATTGGTGATGGTTAAAATAACCTCCATCACCAAAAATTGAATGTCCCCAAAGGTGGTGTCACCAAAGGTATAGGTGTTGTGGTGATATTCAAGGTCCGTCACTAATAATGATTTATAATAACGGATAGTGACCATCACTAATAATTATTTATAATAACGGATAGTGACCATCACCATTTCATATGAGCAATGATGATGGACCTTATCCCATGTCACCAAACATTTGAACATCGCCAAAGGTGGAATTGCCAAAAGTATAGGTGTTGTGGTGACACTCAATGTTCGTCACAAATAAAGATTATAATGACGGATAGTGACCGTCACCATTTCATATGAACAACAATGATTTATTATGATGGACATTTCATGGTCGTCACTATTGATGTATATATATGGTAACGTTCGTTAATCATCACCATTTCATATGAACAACAATGATTTATGGTGATGGACCTTTCATGGTCATCACTATTGATGCATTTAAATGGTGGAATTCATTGACCGTCACCATTCATATTTTAGTGAGACCATATGCTCATTTTTTATGGTCAAAAGAGCCCTTTTCACCAAAAATTATTCGTCACCATTCCATATGAATATCAGGGCACGATGAAATCGAACCACCAACATCCTGCTTGTAAATTAGGCACCCTTCCAATGAGATAATACCCTTTAAATACTTATACTTTAAAAAATTATACCTTGAAACTTTATAAATTGTAAATTCTACAACTTGAAATAAATTATAAAACTTTGGTCTTGGAAAATATTTTACTAAACAAGCAAAATAACATTGAAGTTGCAAGCCCCTACCTAATGGTTATGGAAGCTATGAAAAATGGGTGGAGAGAAAAATAGTTACGTATAAGATAATTAATATGTTCATTTGAATAGTCAATTATAAATGAAATTTTGAAGACATTTATATCTCATACATGATCTATAATTTTCAAACCTAAAATCTGCAATTACACCAAAAATTGATTTATCACCTTTTGAATCATATAAATCTATTGTGATATCATAAAAATATACCTCTAAAATGTTTATTTGCATTCCAAAAAGTTAAAAATAGCGAATATATATGATGCAATTATGAATAATGAGCTACATGCTTGAATCCGACTAGCTATGGGGTTTAGAAAAATAATTGGGAATTCTTCTCATTATTAATTAATTCAATATGTAAAAATACCACGATCAACAAAAATAATCTTTAAATGTAACTACCAAACAAATGTTACAATTGTAAGCATAAAATTTGTCTAATATATTTTACACCAACAAAATATCCAAGAGGCATTCAAACAGTTCCAAATCCACCGCAAGCACAAGTATCCAAAGATGTAATTGCATGGATACAAGGAATGCATGGATACAAGGAAAGCACTCTTTAGCATTCAATGATGACAATGCCCTTCCACAAGTACTTCAACTACCAAAGAGGTGTTAAGACAATAACGTAAAATCAAAAAGAACTACACTACAAAAATAGACTTCATCCCCCCTCTACTGTTATGGAATAGATCTTGGGGAATAACAAAAAGGCCCATAGAGAATAGGATTAAAATGGGAAAAATAAAGATGATAAGAAATAAAATAACCAACAGCAAAATCTACTAATTTGAGCATGTGTCCACATGTGCTCAAAGATTAGAGGAAACAAAAGAACCCAACATGATTGATTATGCAGTTGATAAGATGGCATTTACCTCTTTATAAAAAGGAAGAAAATCATTGCCTCTTTTCTATTGTCCTCTGGAGTAAATCCTTTATGTATGGCATTGGGGTTTTGTGCTACACTTTATGCTGAATCTCCAACATTAAAATAAGAATCCCAAAATCTATTTCTAAATATGTCTAATTTGTTTGAGTTTGGGCCGAACCTAGTCAAATATTATCAAGTTCGGCCAAGATGCAATGAGTTTAATTATGTTTGCCTAAGCTAGTAAAAAATATTGACCTAAGATCTTTGAAAAGGAAGTTTGATATAGATTACCACTTTGACATACTAAAATTTTCCCTTTAAGTATGTCTCGAAGAGAGAATTTGAACTAGCCACTTCTTAGCATAATGTGGCTAGATAAGTGAAACAAATCGGAACAAATAGTATCCACTAAGATATTGCAAGTGAGGAGCATTTATTTTTCCAAAATATGCTCAAAAATTGCATCTAACTCCAGCCATCAAAAAAGAGTTCTTTATCAGAGTGAAAAGCATTTCCAATGAGTTAAATGATTGGTGTCTTAATTCCTATTGATCTCATTTGTCTTGTAGCCTAGCATAAAATCTAGTGTTTTCTAGGGTAAGAATGAATCAAAATGTGAATCCGCAATAAAAATTATTGCATCATATGACAAGCGAGATGATTAAATGAAAAAACTTAAAAGAAACCAAAATGAAACAAATTTACGTGTCCAATTAATTAAAACGTATTTACCTCAAGCTCATCCATGAAAACCATTTCACATATGAGAAGCAAGATGATTAAACGAAAACTTAAAAGAATACAAAATGAAACAAACCTACGTATCCAATGAATTAAAACTTATTTACCTCAAGTCCATCCATGACAACCATTTATTTTTCCATGAACACATGATCATAACTTCTCTATACTTGAAGAAATTCACCGCTACATTTCCATTTTCAGCTTCCTTCATCGATTAAGACAACATCATAAGTTATGCCCTGTTTGAAGAAATTCACAGCTACCTTTCCATTTTTAGTTTCTTCACAATGAAGTTCAAGGGTTTCAAGCACCTTCTGCATGGGCTGTGATACAAACAATGGACTTCCTTAGGGTTAGGTGTGCTTGGTATGAAGAGTTTTTGTTACACCAAAATCATCAGAATTTGCATGTGTTTTTATCCCCTTTTCATGTCAATATCAATTGTGTCTTTACCATTTCCTATGAAGTAAAATTTAGAAAATTGTTCTTGATATACCCTAGAGATGTAGCCCTAGCAAAAGCCCCATTAAATTCAAAGGATTCTACATCCACCATAGATGGAGGCTCTTCTATTCCATCATATTCCAATATTTTATGTAGAATTATTTGGAGAATGAAATTTAGAATGGAAATTATGAAACATGAGCATGGAGAAGTAGATAATCTCAAGCACAAATTATGTTAACAAGTTTCCACACAAACACTGACATAGACACACGGGCACACACATGTGTGTGGATTGTAGGAAGAACATATAAATCTAAAATAAATATGATTTAAAATAAAAATAAAATATACATGTGCACAAATGACATAAAATGGCATAGGTGCAAAGAAATTATGTAATGCATTGAAAAACCTCAACTCCATATCCTTAGGAGATGTGCCCCTTGTGGGCTTATATATATATATATATAATATATATATATACTATATATATTATATATAATAGAGAGAGAGAGAGAGAGAGAGAGAGAGAGAGAGAGAGAGAGAGAGAGAGAGAGAGAGAATTTTTCTCTCTAGCTAGTGGTTGTAAAAAAACAAAACACAATGATATGTGCCACTATCCATACAAGAAGGTGGTGTAAGTCATATGTTTATCCTCAACACAAATCTAACCTAGGCTTCTTGTATACAACAAAACTACCTCTCCCTTACTCTCTCCAAATATTTATCTCAAAGTAGTCTCTTAAATCATCAAGGATAATATATTGTTGTTTCACAATGACATAATGCTTGTCTCGCAGTACTTGTTTTGTCCAACAATTCCTATCAACCTCATGACAGGATCAAACTAGTTTCCTTGTTGATAGTCACTACGAGGGCAGAAATCAAGACAACTAGTCATCACTGCTTGTTGCATGTACACTAGGGATTTGGCATGTACCCATTGCGCTAGCAAAGTCCATCACCTATAGACATTTCAAATATCTCTCCATCAACACTCTAATTAGTATTTGAATCAGAAGATGATTCATCATCATCCACAACCACATATTTACCAAGATCGCACCTAACAATGTCCTTTAGAGAGAGAAAATACATCATGAATATGCTTATTCCTTGTGTGATAAGAAGTGACTTCTTAGTGATGAAGTTTTGGTTCCTAGGGAAAGTGTGCCATTAATGTCTAGCGAGGACAAAAATACAAAAAAAATTATTAGCAAAAATAGATTGGAGGAATGCCTTGGGCATCTCCTCCCTAAGGAATAAATAAAATTTAGAAACATAACAATGAAAATTATCTTTTGTATGGTATACTTTTTGTTTGTAAATTTCCCATGTTTTGGTTCCATAGTTCATACAACCATATTTCTCCATTATCTCCTTGTTTTAATGATCTCCATCATAAATTCATTAGTCACTCAACCTATCATTAGGAATGGCATAAAAATTTTTAGTAGGGATGTATTTTCGAGCAAAAAGTAATGATTGAATTAGTAAGAGCCACTTCCCATGAGTTTTTGAGTTTCATTCTTTATTATATCAGCATGCTCTTACCAACTTAAACCATCGACGCAACAGTTTGTCCAAAACATCGTGCAAATCATAAAAATAGGTTGGAAAGAATGCAAAATAAGGAAAGATCTTATGAATTGAGATACTTACACTAAAATGTAATGTGTGTGAATGGACCTTTTTCATGATCGCTTCTGTGACATCACAAAATTATCCATAAAAATTGTTTGGGAGATCCTCTAAATCCAATGGTTCTCCATCCTCTATTATTTCCATCTTCTACTCAATGTTGAATGCCTTATTCCTCCATAGTGCCTTGATTGCCTTGTTTGAAATATAAATCATAGTTTCTTACGGATGAGGCAAGAAATATATTTCAAGTTTTGTTTAAAATGCCAAAGTAGTTTGTCTCATATCTTGGCATTATGTTTCTGGTATAGTTATATGTTACAGATGTTGTACTTGATGGCAACACCCATGGCATGGCTCTCAATATGATGAGAATTAAGAAGTACGCAAGAGAACAATTCAGAAGATGCATACCTGCAGGTACTCCGTGCAGGGACCGCGTCCAGACACGCAGGTCACCCATTCATGAGGTGCGTACCCCCAGTGCACACACTTCAAGGCAGTAAAGCGCGCACATATGGGGTTTCTTATGTTTAACCCTTGGTATTTAGTCGACGGTATTGTGTTATTATGGTTTTAGCCCGTGGTATTGATCCATGATTTAAGTTAGAGCTTGCCTATATCAAGCAAAGGAGATCATTTGGCTTGGGTATGCTTTTGGGTTGAATATCTTAAGATCTGAAATATTGGGTTATTGTTTCAAAAAGCTTGATCTATATGAAAGTGAAGTGGAAAGCGAATCTGTGAAGGGTTGATCTTCATCGAGCGCTTTGATCAGATTCTGGGGCATCTGCTTTAAACTTGTATCAACACTGGTGATCTGCAAATTCGGGCCCTAATCGATGTACGCAGTGTTTAACGGTGCCTCTGATGGGTACGTAGACAGAGAAAGGCCGCAGCTGTGTGGGTACGCAGAGCAGAAAAGAAGGGTGGACTGGTTGGGTACGCAGAGCAGCAGTGGTTCAGGTGCATATGCACAGTAAATGTACGCGGCGCGATAGTCCTTTTGGGTGTGTGCCTACTGTGACAGTACGCAGCGCGATAGTGCAATTGGGTGCGTACTGTACGCAGCGCAGTAGAAGGAGCAGTGCATGGTCACGCAGTGTAGCAGAAGGAACTCTGCGGGTATACACAGAGAAGCAGAGGGTGAAGTGAGGAGCGACGTAGGCCAAAGAAAGGAAAGTTGCGTATCTATCTCATGATTATCTGTTGACTGAATTTTTCTGTTGATAAGGTGTTCTGGGTTTAGTTTTGTGTTGTTGATCTGGTTACTGCTGTTGACTATGAAATCTACATGTACTTGATGATCATTTGATGTTTATGGATCCAGTTTGAAAATTTATGAAAAGTGGTCCTTGAAAGAAAAGAAGTAGGGGGTTGTAGCTCCCTTCCAGGAGAGACTGGAAACGAGAGAGAGTTGTAGCTCTCTGCAGGTTGCAGCCTGCGTACTGGTAAAGGACTGCACCAGTACAAGACCATTATAAAAGGAGTTTCTAATTTGAAAGAAGATAGAGACATATTGCAGCAGGTGGTTTTCACCCACATTGGGTTTCCACCTTATATCTGGTGTTCTTTGATGTGACTGTCTGTTTTTCTTGTTCATGCTCATTGTTTTATGGTACTGATATGCAAAAATAATTCAAAGTATAAATAAGGAAGAATTGTTAAAAGGACTAGATAATACTGATTCACCCCCCCTCTCAGTATTATTTTCAACAATTGGTATCAGAGCAGGTCCTTCTAAAGAAGCTTGATCGCTTGAAGGAAGATCTTTCATCATGAGCAACTACGAGAGGGAAGCATCTATCAGGCCACCGGTTTTTGATGGGACAAACTTCAATTATTGGAAGGTAAGAGTTACTGCCTATCTTCAATCTCTTGGTACAGAAGTTTGGAACATCGTAGAGACAGGCTATGCTTTTCCTTCAACTACTCCTACAGATGCAGACGAGAAAAAGAAGTATGAAACAAATGCAAAAGCAGTCAGTACCCTATTAGGATGTATATCCCAATCGCAATTCATGAAGGTAATGCACTATAATCCGCAAAAGAGATATGGGACAAAATTGTCACAAGCTATGAAGGAGATGAACAGGTAAAGCGTGCCAAACTTCAAACTCTCAGGATTCAGTATGAGACTCTCAAGATGTATAATGATGAAAGTGTGGCTAACTATTTTCTTCGGGTAGATGAAGTTGTTAATTGTATGAAAAATTTGGGTGAAGAAATAAAAGAGGCTATTGTGGTTGAAAAGGTTCTAAGATCATTGTCCCCCAAGTTTGAATCTAAAGTATCTGCAATAGAAGAAAAAGAAAATCTACGAATTCTTACTATGTCTCAGCTACATGGAATTCTAACTGCTTATGAAATGAGAAAGGGAGGTCCATCAGATAGAAGAGAAGCTGCTTTCAAGGCATCAGCCAAAGGAGATTATTATGAAGCAAGGCACGTCCCAGAAGAAGAGGAAGAAGAATCAAACTTTGTCAGAAATCTTCAAAGGGGTTCTGGAAGGTTCAAAGGTAAGTTGCCTTTTAAATGCTTTGCTTGTGGAAGAGTAGGTCATTATGCTGCAAAATGTCCTTATAAGGATAAAGGAAAGGAACCTGCTAGATGGAACAAGAAACAGAGTGCAAGTAAGAAAAGCTACTACACTCATGAAGACAGTGATGGTCTATCAAAGAGTGATGAAGATGAACGAGGTAATGAATATAAATTGTTAATGGCATTTGAAGATGATGATTATATGGATGCTATAGATGTGGATTACTTTCATGAAGAAATTACTAAACTTAAGAGATGTATAGAAGAGGAGAATATGATCATTGATACTCTACAATTTCAAATTGATGAAAAGGAAAGACATCTTGAAAAATTAGAAGGTGAAATTGTTGGTCTTAGAAAAGAGATTGAGAAAAAAAAGCTATTAATCTTAAGTTTGTCAAAGGATCTGAAACTTTGGATGAGATTATCAATGTGCAGCGGTCTCCTCTAAACAAAACAGGTCTGGGCTATAATGGAGAA
>APFE030009822.1:302628-319891 GCA_000404065.3 Pinus taeda
CGCCACAGGAGACGCCGCAGGAGACGCCGTAGGAGACGCCGCAGGAGGCACCACAGGAGACGCCACAGAAGGTGTTCTGGGTTTAGTTTTCTCTTATTGTGGATCTGGTTATCTGAGTGACTTATTGGTACTTGATGATCATTTGATATTTATGGATCTAGTTTGAAAATTTATGAAAAGTGGTCCTTGAAAGAAAAGAAGTAGGGGGTTGTAGCTCCCTTCCAGGAGGGACTGGAAAATGAGAGAGACTTGTAGCTCTCTGCAGGTTGTAGCCTACGTATAGGTAAAGCACTGCACCAGTACAAGACCATTGTAAAAGCAGTTTCTAATTTGAAAGAAGATAGAGACATATTGCAGTAGGTGGTTTTCACCCACATTGGGTTTCCACCTTATATCTGGTGTTCTTTGATGTGACTGTCTGTTTTTCTTGTTCATGCTCATTGCTTTATGGTACTGATATGCAAAAATAATTCAAAGTATAAATAAGGAAGAATTGTTAAAAGGACTAGATAATACTGGTTCACCCCCCCTCTCAGTATTATTTTCAACATCATATCCATGCAAATTCACTATTTCTTCCCAATTTTATTTATTGGAATTCATGCAAACCAATCCTCTTTTATTGACCTGATATTACTTCTTCCATTTTTACAAGTGGAAAAGGTCAATATATGGTTGCTATGTTGAGAAAATAATTCAGTGTGTACCTAGATGCAACATTGTAGGAAACAAAGGATTGAGAATGGAGTGCGAGTCTTCCTTTGATATATGTGTACTTTTCACCATGACTAGCATCAAGGACTATGCCTTTGCAAAGCAAGATGGCCAGAGATGGACTACCATTAATGCTAAGGAAGTAGGAAACTCCCTTATTTCCTCTATATCTTCCCACCAAAAAAAAATTTCTTTTATGTCCAAAGATATTTTCATAGAAACCTAACATCCTCACAAATAAGAATAAGTGACCCCACAAAACATAAATTCACTTGAGACCTCTATGTTTTAGTTTGTTTCTTGCCACCAGTCATGCAAATGTATCGAAGGCATAGATACCTGAAATGACAATTTTTGTTGCAATTAGCATAAAAAGTCAATTAATTAGAGTTTTGTCACTCGGAAGTGGAAATAGCTTCTAGAATGTTGAATATGTCTAAGGTGAGTATCGAGCAATTTTCATACAATTATTTCTCATTCTCATAATGTCCAGGCAAATAGAGAAATCTAGTGAGCTATAACATAAGAAATAGAAAAGATAGATATCCAAATGAGATTTTAATGTCGAATAACAAATATCTTTTTTCTAACTTCCTTTTCCATCTTCTTTATGTACTGAGTAAGCACATTAGGACCCTTTGTATTTTTCAAAAATATCCCAAGGTGCAACTTCGATTGGAAACCTTGTGACAGTCTTCCCTGAAGTGGAATCCACAAATTAATTAGTTCTTATGAAGTAAATTTTAGAAAATTGATCTTGACATGCCTTAGAGATGTAACCTCAGCAAAAGGCCATTAAAAGTCAAATAATCCTACATACAACCACATATGGAGGCTCTTCTATCGCATCACATTAAAATATTTATGTAGAATTATTCGGAGAATGAAATTCAAAACGGAAATCATGAAACAGAAGCATGGAGAAGCAGATAATCTCAAGCACATATTATGTTAAAAATTTTCTGCACAAAAGAAAATATATGTGTTTGTGTGGATTTTAGGAAGTACATCTAAATATAAATACATATGATTTAATAGAAAAAATATATGTGTCCACCAATAACATAAAATGGCACAAATGTAGTGAAATTTCCCTTGTTGCCTTATCTACATACAATTTTCCTCTAGCTAGTGGATGTAATGATACAAAACGTAGTGCTATGTGTCACTATCCATACAAGAATATGGTGTAAACTATATGGTTTATCCTCACCACAATTCTAACCTGACCTTCTTGTATACAATAAAACTACCTCTCACCCGCTCTCTACAAATATTGATCTCGGAGTAGTCTCTCAAATCCTTAAGCATAATATACTATTGTTTTGCACTGGCATAATGCTTGTATCACAGTTCCATGTTTTCCCAACAATTTTTTTCAACCTCAACATGATCAGACTATTTTCCTCGCTACTAGTCACTACTAGGACAAAATTTAGGACAACTAGTCATTGTTGCTTTCTACGTCTACACTAGAGATTAGGCATGTGCCCATTGTGCCAGGGAATCAACTCACATGTAGACCTTTCCAATATCTCTCCATAAATGAATGAAGCTCAATTACCCCAAAAAGAAGGCACCATGAAAGTACAAAATCACAGAATATAAAGAATGCAAATATGATATTGAGAAGCTAAATGGTGGGATTTTTCCTTAGGATGTTAATTATTTCCCTAATATTAGTTGAATTAGCACCAACAAGAAATAGTGATAGATTATCGAGTAATTCTACCATGAATTGGCGATAGAGTACATGAATTCAATAAAATTAATGAAATCTAGCCATTAATTTAAGTTTCTCTCAAAAGTCTGATTTAGCACTTGGAAAGTGAGGCGTAATTGGCCCCTCTAGATGTAGTGGATGCAAGATTGATGAAAAGGATATGAGATCCCATCCTTCTACAATTATTCTACTATGAAGGATGCTTGGATCTGACTGAGAAAAATCGTGGAAAACCATGATTTTAGGGGTATGATATATACTAAGTCACTTTGGAAGGTTGAAATATTAAAGCAGGTATGGTATATGCCTCACCTAGTCACCAAGTTTTGTCTTTTGGTTTCTATAGAAAGCAAGGAATAGCCGCACCTTCAGGTTGATTGTATAGAAATTTTTAGAAAATATACTAAGCCACTTTGGGAAGCTCAAACATTAAAGAAGATATGGTATATCTCACTAGATTCTCTTTGTTTTTTATGGAGAGCATGGAATAATAAGATTTTGAAGAAAAAAATGCCAATGTAGGGAAGATATGGGGAAAGATCTGAATGAGCCAATTTGGATACATCTAATTCTAAATGTGAACAGAAAAAGTTTGGTCATACATAATTCAAAAACTTTTGTCATCCTTTAAATGGGTTTACCCTTTGATTCCTCTTTAAGATAAAGGGAAGGGGGTTTGGAAAGTTTTATTTCACTTAGACTTGGGACCCAACTCCTAAGACTTGATCAAACATAGTTTTGACAGAACTCCCAAAGGTAATCTAGGCATAGTTGGAGTTGGAAGGGGTTTTACAAATGACTGACAACAAAACCTAGGGATCTTCATGAACTTCCTAGACACCAACATTAACAACCAAGAGGAATGTGATGCCCTGAGGATGGAAATAGAAGAATCTCTTGATAGAAGTACTAAAAATATGACCTTTGAAGAGGATTCCAAAATGGTTTGGAACATTGCTAACAAAATCATATATTGTCAATCTTGGGTCCTGAATAACAAAGTATTTTTCTTGATTTAGGCAAAGGATTGGTTTGAAGTGTGGGACTTAATTTATGTAAGAACATATACATATAAGATAGTTGATCAATAAACCAATCAAGCTGTCCACCAGGAAATAAATATTTCAGATTCCCCTTCATTCCTAACCAAAGAAAGTTTGCTTTATCTAATAAGCCAAGGGTAGGATGAACCTTTTCCCACCATTCCATCGTCATAATGAGAATCTCATGCAGAAAAGGAAGTATGATGAGAAATAATCTCCCATTATGAAGAGGAATGTGGTGCAAATGACATTCAAGTACTCCATGTGGAGTACTGTGCAATACATCTTAAATTCAATAATCCTAGAGAATTCATCATCCTCCCCCCAACTCCAAATTACATCTGGTTAATGACATGAGTTTCAGTGTAGAAATGAGCATTTTGAATTTTGTTACAAACTAGGTTCGATTTTACAGTTTGAGACTCACAAATGGCATAACGAAACTGCATATGCTCAAGAGCCGAGTTATGAATGCTTGTATGCCTGCTATTTGATTCAGAAATGAAAAAATCATTCCATATAAGCATGATTCCAAATATTTTCAATGTACCAATTCAAACCTTGTAATAGATCCAATGAGGCTATGTCGATCATTCAATGGTGGTGGAAAGCTAAGGAATCCTCCAATTGTCCGTAAATACCTAGGCCATTTCTTTTTCAATACCATTGTAAGTACGTATATTCCAGGGAAGTAAAGCATAATAAAGGTCATTTTTGCACATGAAAGACAACAAATTTGCAATTCCTTTAACAATTGTCTACACTCTAAGAATCTGGTAAGACAATAATTTTACAATCCTTGTAACGATAGTCTATGTTCCTTGAATAGTTGAGTCTTTGAAAGTAAAACAAAATTATGAAGGTTCATAACATTAGTAAATCTATCGATCTATGAATAAAGGAACTTTATTTATGCGAATCAGTGAAAAATTGTCATACAAAAGGCTCAAATTTGGCCTACAAATTTAGAAAAAATAATACTTTGAAATCGATAGAAAAGCACCATAAATTGCTAGGATTTTCATAAATCAGTCCAAAAGGAATTCATTTCATGACATCCCTTTCATATTAACAACATCGGTGTGGGAATATCAAAACCATGGATCTGGTATTTTAAGAAAGTGTGAATCAAATCTAGTATAGGTCCATTTTTGTCCAAATAAAGAGAATTTTTTGGACGTCGAATTTAGCCATCATAAAGTAAGAACATTCCAAACATGTTATCTCCCACCAAGAATAGAAGCACAATTCATGCTATAAAAATTTCCAAGGCTTAAAAACTTTCTTGATCAAAATCAGATTCCAATCCAAAATAAACATTCAATGGCATTTGTTCCTTGGATATAGATTCAACATAAAAACTTGTGTGGAAGTACAGATGGCAGATCAAATCTAGTAAATGCATTGTCCATAAAAAGAGAAATTTTTGGATGTCAAATAAGCCTTCCACTCAGTTCAAATTTCAAAATGAAATTCAAAACAATAACCAAACTTTAAATTTTAGGTTCTATTACTACCACACTTAGCATTATAACAAAACAAAAGAGGATTGCCCAAAGAACATGGAAACAAAAGAGGGCATCCTGATTGTTCTTATTGATACTCCCCACGGGAAAACATTATAAACAATAAAGTAGCTAGCTATATAATTTACCCGAATTATGTTTAAAATATACTATGCATCACCTTACATTCATTTGATTTTGCCAACATCATCTTGACAAAATCCTCATAGTTGACATGACCGTCTCCATTGACATTAGCCTCACGAATCATCTCATCAAATTTTTTGTCAGTTATTTTTTCACCCAAGTTCATCATCACATGTTGCAGCTGAAAAAAAGAATGTCCAATACAAAAGGATTCAATGACATAGGTACATGTGAAAAGTGTAATAATCTACAAAAACAACATACAAATGACCCAATAATGCACTAAAAATGAGTGAAATTCACCTCTACTGTAGATATGAAACCATTTTGATCCTTGTCAAGTCAATATCCTACAACAACAGTAGAACCACATTAGGTGACAACACCTCAAAAAATATGTATGCATAGTTTCCATTTGTTTAGTAAAACCATCCTTGGCATGAAAGCCTGTAATCAAATAATGGAAGGAAAAAAAATTGTCAATTGGGTTTACCTCAAGTGGCTGAGGGAAGTTGTTTCCTCTTGGGTTCAAATCACATTTTGTGACATGATTTTTATCCATGAGGCTTGTGCCCTGAATAATCTGGTTCCTTGAGTACCTTCCTTAGAATGTGGGGGAATGCCTAGTGGGTTTCAATGTGAAAATAAATTGTCCCATGGAAATCATAAACTACTGGATATAATTAGTGAAGTTGATTTCGATGGAAATTGGACAATTTATTAGATGTTTGATGGAAATTATACATAATTGGGGTTTATAACTACCTGTAGATCAAAGGAAATGTTTTCCATTACTAGAAAAGAGTGGATATGTGAAACATCAAACCAAGGATTGAGAAAAGAGGAAATATCTAAATACATCACAATGATATAAAAATCAAAAGGAGAATGTGAAATGTAGAACTTGATAAACAATTAGTAAACAACCCTAGAACCATACCTTCATATTTTGAGCCATGAGATTTAGGAACTACAGAAAATAAATTGTCCCATTTCCATCGGCATCAACTTCACTAATTATATCCTGCAGTTTAGCTTCAGTTGGATTCCATTCCAGAGAGTGGATACGAGTGCCCAGTTATTTGTTAGAAATGCAACCTTTCGAAGATTATCAGAAGATTGTCTAAATCAAATATGACCCCAGCTAAATATTTTCAAATTTTAAATCTCATAAAGTTCTCTCCCATATTTTAACGCCTAAAATTTAGAATAGTTAAATTAATGAAACCAATATAACTTTAGAATACAACCTAAAATGGGTATCTTTACGTAAGATTCACTTGAGCAACCATTTATCCTATGTTACCAGATCCATCTGGTAAGCAAGGTGGAAACACAGATGTCCATATCAGATCCAATTTCGGATCTAGCAATGCCCACCTTAGAGTTGCCTCAGCTAGTGGATACTCCCAAGATATATCCTTGGAACTTATACTATGGAACAAGACGCATCCAGCACACTGATTGCAACATTTTAGGACTAGATTCAATCATGTATATGATTGGATTCTATCATGTATGAGGGGAAGGGTTTTCCACTTAATCAAGAGCACCATGCTCTCATGTACCCTGATGTCAATGGTCTCAACTGTTGAAGACATCTATCATGACCTTCGTAAAATTGTACCTTTCACTAAAACCAAAATCATTGATTACACATCATATTTTTGCCTCATTTTAATGCTTTCATTAGCCAATTTCATTAAAATTGGAGGGTGTTGTCTTGAGAAACAAAAAAACCATTCCATATAAGAATGATTTCAAATATGTTTTAGGTACCAATTCGCACCTTGTAATAGGTCCAATGAGGCTATTCCAATCATCCAATGGTGGTGGAAAGATAAGGAATCCTCCAATTGGACATCAATACCTAGGCATTTTCTTTGTTAATACCATTGTGAGTATGTATATTCCAGACAATTAAAGCACAATCAAGGTCATTTTCACAAATGAAAGACACCAAATTTTCAATTCCTTTAACAACTATTTTCATTCTAAGAATATGGAAAGCCAACAATTTTACAATTCCTCTAATGATAATCTATATTCCTTGATTTGTTGATTCTTGGAAAATAAAATAAAATTTTGAAGGTTCATAAAATTGGTAAAGCTATGGACCTACAAATAAAGGCATTTTATGGATTTGAATTGGTGAAAATTTATGTTATAAAGAAGGCTACAATATTGCATACAAATTAAGAAAAATTAATACTTT
This sequence comes from Pinus taeda, assembly GCA_000404065.3. NCBI lineage: Eukaryota > Viridiplantae > Streptophyta > Pinopsida > Pinales > Pinaceae > Pinus > Pinus taeda. Next base: position 309,976 of record APFE030009822.1, read on the forward strand.
GAAATGGCCAGAGAAGCATCACAAACCACTAGGATTTTCAGTGTTCATAAATCAATCTAAAAGGAATTAATGTCATGACATCCCTATAACAACATCTATGTATGAATATCGAAACCATGAATCAGGTATTTTAAGAAAGTGTGAATCAAATCTAGTATAAGTCCATTTTTTTCCACATAAAGAGAACCTTTTGGACGTCAAATTTAGCCATATAAAGTAAGAACATCCCATACATGCTATCTCCCACTCAAAATAAAAAGCACAATTCATGCTATAAAAATTGTCAAGGCTTAAAAACTTTCTTGACTAAAATTAGATTCCAATCTAGAATAAACATTCAATGAAATTTGTTCCTTGGATTTAGATTTAAGATACAAACTTGTGTGAAAGTATAGATCATAGATCAAATCTAGTAAATGCATTGTCCATACATAGAGAAATTTTTGGATGTCAAATAAGCCTTCCACTAAATTTAGATTTCAATATGAAATTAAAAAAAACAACCAAACTTTATATTTCAGGTTGTATTTCTACCACACTAAGCATTCTAACAAAACAAAAGAGGGCTTCCAAAGAACATGGAAACAAAAGAGGGAATCCTCTGATTGTTCTTATTGTTACTCCCCATGGAAAAAATTATAAACGGGAAGGTAGCTAGCTATATAATGTACCCGAATTATGTTTAAAATATACTTTGCATGACCTTACATTCATCTCATTTTGCCAACATCACCCTAATAAACTCCGTGTAGTTGACTTGACCGTCTCCATTGACAAAAACCTCACAGATCATCTCATCAACTTCTTCGTCAGTTACTTTTTCACCCATGTTCGTCATTACATGTTGCCGCTGAAAAAAATAATGTCCATTATAGAAGCAAGGATTCAATGACATAGGTAGATGTGAAAAGTGTAATAATCTACAAAAATAGCATACAAATGACCCAATACTGCACTATAGATGACTGAAATTCACCTCTGATGTAGATATGAAAGCATTTTTATCCTTTCCAAGTCAGTATTCCTTAAGCTACCACACCTTAAAAAAAATGTATGTGGAGTTTCTAGTTCTTTAGTAAAACCATCCTTGGCATGAAGGCTTGTAATTGGATAGTGAAAAGAAAAAACAATTGTCAATTAGTTGTAACTCAACTGAGAGAAGAGGTTGTTTCCTCCCCTGTCTGGGTTCAAATCCGACTTTCTGACATGATTTCTCTCCATGAGGTTTGTGCCCTGAAGAATCTGGTTCCTTGAGTATCATCCTTAGAATGAGTGGGAATTCCTGGTGGGTTTCCATGCAAAATGAATCATTGCAAAGAAGAATGGAAGAAAGTCTATAGTTCAAAAAAATAATGACCCAAGTTAAAATACTAGTGCATAGAGAGCCTTGATCATGTGTATGGTTGATTGAATTTCACAACCCCCAACTTCAAGTGGGTTTTCCAAAATCATGCAGAATTGGGTTCATAACATCCCACTCATAAAAGGAAATGCTTTACATTACCAAAAAACGGGATATGTAAAACATCAAACAGTGGATTAAGAGAAACGGAAATATCTAAATACATTACTATGATATGAAAAATCAAAAGGAGAATCTAAAATGCAGAACTTCATAAACAATTGGTAAACAACTTGGAACCCTAACTTCATATTTCGAGCCATGAGATTCAAGAACTCCCGAAAATCAATTGTCCCATTTCCATTAGCATCAACTTCACTAACCATATCCTATACTTTAACTTTAGTTGGATTTAGTGCCACAGAGCACATAACAATGCCCAATTCTTTGGTAGTAATGCAACCTACTTAAAGTCATGGTCAGCATATTGTCTAAATTAAATATGACCCCAGCTAAATATTTTTTAATTTAAATCTCATAGATCTCTCTCCCATATTTTAACCCCCAAAATTTTAATATTTCAATTAATGAAACAAGTATAACTTTAGAATGAAAAAATGTATATATTTACATAAGATTCGCTTGAAAAATCATTTATCCTATGTTACCAGATCGACCTGGCAGGTAGGGTCAAAACACGAATGCCCAGATTAGGTCTAGTTTCGAATTTAGGAGTGCCTACCTCATATCTACTTCAGTTAGTGGAGACTACCATGATCCATCCTTGGAAAAATACCTTATGGAACAAGATGCATCCATTACACTGATTGCATCATTTCAAGATAGGATTCTATCATGTACATCTAACATCTATCATGAAATTTGTAAAAATGTATGTTTCGCTAAAGCCAAAACCACTAACTATGCATCTTCAACTTTCTCCCTCATTTTAATTCTTTCATTAGCCAATTTCATTAAAATTAGATGTTTTTGTCTTGAGCAACAATACAAATTATTCCATATAAGCATGATTCCAAACATGTTCAAGGTACCAATTCACACCTTGTAATAGAACCAATGAAGCTATGTCGATCATTCAATGGTGGTTGAAATATTGATGGTAAAACCAAAGCCACTAGAGTCAGAGAAACATGAGAGCTCTCAGATTATTTTTTTTAAGAAATCACAAATTAGGAAAAAAAATTATGATAATAATAACCTAATTTTAAATTAATGGCCAATCCAAACACAAAATTGGTGTATGTGACCTCTTGTTTGTGTGACAAGAAACCCACTTTTGCACAACAATTTGATTTCTCAAGTCTAGAAAGTCTATAGATGACATGTTCTACCCCCCTTGGAATAATAAGAGTGTTTGTGATGTCCATATAATGCAATTTTTAAATAATACCTCATTTCAAAATCTATAAATTGACATGGATTCTAGACACTTGACAATGATGTTGGTTGTCTACTTAAAATCAGGTCAAAAAAAAATTCTAAATCGGTATTTTTTCATTTTTACAAGTTTCATAGGCAAACAACCAAGCCGGACTCGCAAGATAGCTGCTCAATCTCACTCAAACCACCTTTCACTTGTAACTATGAGTCATACTCACAAATCAAAATTGCAAGTATGACTCGGGGATGTATAAGACTTCAACGAGTTGGATAGGCTCAGTTTTGTCAAAAGCATTTAACTTAATAGGACATAGATTCCGAAAAGTTTGATGAAACTAGGTAGAATGGGCTATGAGAGAGAGGTAGGTCCTGGGCTCAATCCTAGCCCATAAAATTTCCAACATTGTCTTAACCAAATATCAATGGTTAGAGGCAATGAACCTCATCATTGGGTAATTATATGGGCCTTAATTCACCTCCTAGATTAGTCAAATCAATGTTTCTCATAACTTATTACATGTTTTTTATTATATTTTGTTTATGAGGTGAGTTAGAGTTGGATATTATGCTTTGTGGTCTAATATGCATTGAATGCAGGATTAAAGGAGAAAATCAAGAAATTTAGGAAAAGACAAATGAAAAAGCTCGAATGGGACAAGGGGGGAGGGATTATAGGAGGTAAATCCTCCATCTTTACTACTCCTCCATTCGAATATTCCTCCATTCATCGCATCATCTCGAAGTGCAAATAGCCAAATCATGAGGACTAGAAGGCAGTCAAGCAAGTGAGAGACAAAGCACTAGTTTATCTCGAGTTTGGGAGCCGAGGCTCCCTAATTTTAAGGAAGTCGTTGGGGACTTCATATGTATAAGTAGAGAGGCCTAGTACCTTAGTAGGATTCATATTTTTTATTGTAAAACTCTACTCTATTTTCGAGCTGCAAAACTTGTGACAATTCTTTTGATGTAATTTGTTGTTTTGGTAATAAGAATGAGTTTTGCTTTGAGCCAGCATTGAGTTGACTTAGAGGGTTGAAGATCTTAGGTTAGGGCCCAACCTTGGAAGCCAAGGCTCCTCTTTATTGTACATGCATGTTTAGTCTATATTCATAGCTTCATTGTTAATTTTCTCATTATATGCATTTCCATTACAAGTAGTGTAGATTAGATTCGTTCTGTGATAGTTTGCTTCCATTTGCGCCTTATTTCAAGTAGAAGATTAGCAAGGAGAAAAAGGATCACCACAAGGTTTTTAGCAGGTGTCTTTGCCTCACTTCCTCCTCTGGGACCATGACTTAAGGAAAGGACCCTTAAGCAGCCCCAAAAACACAGATTTCTAGTTTTTTTATGAGCTTTGGAGTTTGTTGTCTTTAATTTAGTACTTGGTTAATGTTGCAAGGTAGATTTCATTGTCATATTTTTCATCTCCATTTTTGCAGTAGATCTCACTCATGCTTTCATTCCTTTAATCAACTTTCTTCATGCATAGTATAGGTAGTTGACTCATTAATTCTGCTTTTCTAGTTTATGAAAATGTATCATGTTGCATAGCTTTTTCGAAGACACACATGTTTTATGTAGAGCAGGTGCTTCAGGAGGAGACTAAGACTTCATAGCTAGAAAACACCTTCCACTTCATCCACCTTATCCATCCCTTGTTTTCACCATCACCATCACTAGTTTTTCATCATTTTTCATTGAAATTCTCCCAAACACATTGAGTGAATCTAGCCATCTATCATCTTGGATATTGACTCCTGAATGATCCTAGACCTTATAACACTCCATTACACCCATAACACACCTTTACTAAGCCTCCCATCACCTCCAACACCTCACATTTAGCTCTTGGTTGTACCGTGTAGGTTTCCTATAATTCCCAAAGGATCATCCTGTAGGTTTTCCTGAAACGGCTTGTTTTGAGGCCGAATTGATGGAAAACCTCTAGGAAGTCACAAAAAGACTCCTAGGGACCCTCCACACCATCCAACCACTTCATAAACCTTCTATCCATCCTCAAACACCCTTAATCCACTTGTCATATCCACAAGAACAATTAGTTTGCATACTTGATTTTGCATAAAAAGACCAAAGAAGTGAAAAAAGATTTAGTTTAGCTTCTTTACTTGCACATTAGTATTGTTTGATGCTTCTTACTTCTAAAACTTAGATAGTAGAATTTGTTTTATGTTTATTTAGCATTTTTTCTTAGCATAGCTTCTTAAATGGTTAATTAGGGTATGGTGTGGTTTAGCATTACATGTTGGCCTTCTCCATTACTACAATAGAGTAACTCTATTAGAGTAGATTTCTCTTTTTTCCATCAAAGAATCAAGCTTATTTTGACTCCATAGAAGTCTAGCTTGGAACCCTAGTGGCCTCTCGCTAGTTGAACAGTGGCAACAGGCAGAACCATCACTTTTACTTGTGCATACAGCACTATCACCTCCAAGTTTGTACGAACCCTGGGTTGATGAGTAAAGATGGTAGCCCAGGAGTTGTAGCATCCTTGCTACAATACTGATTCTCATCAAGAGGCTTGAACCAAAATATGAATTGAAGCTGGGTTATTAGAGGTAGCAATCCACACCTTGTCTACAAACTAGTAGAGGTTACCTACCATGCAAGGAGGATGCATATCAGTATTAAAGTAGAATTCCAAGTGTATGCAGGTTCCTGGCTTGAATCCTACCCACTCTCAAAAGAAATAATCGATCTCAAACAAAAATTTTCTTTATTAAACAAGTAGTGGGAAATGACCCTACAAAAACACATCAACACTAATGATGAATACGTAAAAATAACCCTATAGACCCTATACTTGTTCAGTTCCATGTACATAGTATGGATCTAATCAAAACCTTGCATCAATGCACAAAATGGCATAAAAAGGAAAACCTACACTTAATGAAGTACTCCAGCAGGTTAATAACAACCTATTTTACAACAGAATGAATACATAATAGTAATGTGTGGTTTTGGCATTGTTATCTATGGTATGGAGAAGCATGCCTCATCTCAGTGTAAGGCTGCTTGATAGTTGTTTGATCCTAATTGGAGGTAGAAGGATTCAAATGATGAAGGATGGTTTACGTGGTGTAACTTACGGTGTGGAAGAGATAGGATGCAGGCATGGTTGGATCATTTTTATGAACCTTAGGATGGTGTATGGCGTGGTGTCTCTCATAAGCTCCACATAATCGATGTGTTGATGGATACGATTGGCTTTGATCACCTACCCATAGACAAAACCCTTTCTTTTGGGAACCAGTATGATTAAGCTAATTTTCTCCTCTTTAAACTAAATATTTTTCATCTGTAGTCTCTAGATTTTAGAGCTTTAGTTCATCAGATTTAGAATCTCTCCCTCAACTTAAAAGAGATGTAAGGTGGATGATTTTTTGATATGTGGCCCTTTGTAGGATAGTTAAATTAATGTGGGGAAGGGTTCAATTGATTGCTCGCAAGAGGAAAGAGTTGAAGAATGCTCGCAAGCAGGTTGAAAAGGTCTACACTTTTTTGGAAGAGGATTTGCATAACACAATTCTCAAGGTAGATGTAGTGAAATGGGAGACTATAGTTCGAAGGAGACTATAATACAAACATTTTCTTTAAGAATTACAAACAAAATCATGCACAAGCATATTGCACAGCAAGGGCATATCTTCTCAAGGAAACAAGCCCTAACTCTAAAAAAAATATGACAAAAACATCTTAAAGAAAGGGGAAATGTTTAAACCTATTACAAAATAAGAAAACCTGACAGAAAAATAAACCCGCAGAGAGAAATACAACGAAAATGATAGTTCCATTAACCAAAGAATTCAAGTCTCAAATATTGGTATGCATGAATGCTGAGAAATATTTCTTACCATCACCATATTTGTCAAACAAAATGAAATCCCCCTTGAACTCTGTGATTGATTCTTAGTAAACCATTCCACCATTTGCACTGGATAGTCGGATTGAAATGGGAAAAACCAAAATGATTAGCTTCGCAAAAATAACTGAACATATGCAAAAATGTTCAAAAAGACATCAAGGTTTTGAATCCCACAATCTCATCATAATAGATAAATTAAAGGGTGCCTTGCTTTTATGTGAAACACAAATAAACAAAAACAGAAGCATGGGAAGATGCATCAGAGAGGAAACTATGGCGTAGTATGAAATCCCTTGGAGCTTTTAGACTAGATCAACTAGGAAATGACTATGCACCCGAAATTTGCCTAGATTTATTGCACTGGGAAAGAAGTTACCCTCACTATCATTTTGGTCCTCTAAAATAGCCTCCCATTTTTTTGAAAGAAAAAAAACATACTGAAAAAAGAAGTTACATTTGTTTGGATTTCTTGTCTCTTCTTGTCTCTTTTACCATTACTGCTCCTAGTCACTATCACTTATCACTACTCTCTTGCCTTCATATGTATTTTATACAAAATATATTTAATCAAACATTTTTTTTATTTTTTTCAAACCATTGATACTTCATCAAAATAAAAAAAATTAGCATTTTCAGATCATTGATAATTTATTTGAGATCAAAAATGGAAAATTCAATCATTCCTAGATCAATGTTGCATCCCTCTCTTGAAAAAATCCATAAGCCACACGATTTTTCTCAAAGTATAACTTCTTGAAAGTCATAATAAAATCTATAATCATCTTCATCCAACTTTCAATCAACATTTTAATCATCTTCATCCAATTTACAACACTCAAAAATCTAATGTCAATCTCATTATAACCCATTCAATGGTCACTTTGGAGTGTCCAAAGATGTCAATCTTGTCAATAGAGATCCATTTAGCACAAAATAAACCCCCCCATAGTGCTAGTAGCTCTGATCTATTGTTAGTTTCCACTCCACTATACCAGTTAAAATGGAAGAACTCTTCATGCTTCAAAGCTATGACCACCCCACTCCCACATGCCTTAAATGATGAAACCCCGTCAAAAAAACCTAACAGATATTTAGCCCAAACATCCTTCATTCAAAAACATTGATTAGATAACTTATAGTTGGCAGCGCCTATCTCCCGAAAATAAGTCGAGACCTTTAGGCAAGTACCCCTCAAATGACACATCATGATAAAAAATTGTTGCATTCCTGGTTTTCCATATGTCCCACATGATATAGAAAGGCAGAGCTCTGTATTATCTATACTCGATGATCCTCTGTGATAGACAATCCCTAATGGAGGAACAATCCCAGTTGGCTCTTAAATTAAGAATTTGAAAGACCTCTATCCATGTTAAGACTGCATATGGACACGAGAGAAAAAGTTGTGTCACATCTTCATTGCTATTACTGCATACACTGCATCTTCCTGAACCCTGATAGCCTGTTTTTTTGTACATTGTGAGGACCAACCCATTGAAATTTAGCAATAATTGAATTGATTCTTTTAATTGTCTCTTTTGGCAACTTATAGATATGAATCCAGTAAATGTATTTATTTATACCAATGATTTTATCAAGACAAGTCTCCCTCTTAGCAATAACCATTTGTAGGACCATTGTGACAATTTGTTTTCAAATTTCTTTATGATCCAAGGCTAGTCCATTATCTCATATTTATTCAACTTCAAAAAAACCCTAGATATCTAAACCCTATTTCCATTGGGATTGACTAAAACTAAAATATTTTTGCGATCTCCAAAATATCTACTTCCTTGTGATTAGTTGAGATCAGGGCAAACTTTACCTTGCTAATAATTAACCCCGAAGCTTCCCCAAAGCTAGTAAGAATATAATGATAAGTGAGCCATTCCATTCTAGTATCTTATCCTATCATAAGAACATCATATACGAACATAATATGAGTTAGATGAATTTTTCTTATCATCCTAAAACTAGAAATAATGCCCTTAGAGTGGCCCTCCTTCTACTTAAACCATCAATAACAGTAAAGAACAAAAGTGGAGATAGATAACAACCTTTTCTAAGGCCTCAAGATGCTCTGAAAAAGCTGTTGGAATTTGTTATCACAAAACCTAGCCCAGATAGGCTACTGACTAGGTAGACCTTGTGTAACTCTTTCAAACCTACTTTAGGCTGAGGCTTAGCCTCCCCAACCTGAGAGGGCTCTCTCACAAGATTAAAGATTTGGATAATGAATAAGATGGCTAACTCTTCTAAACAAATGAATGAGTGTTAAAGGTTGAAACACATTTAGAAAATATGCATTGGGCTTATGGAGTCAGATATGCTTCAGTATTGAAAGTAAGGTTATCTTTACATAGAAGCCAATGCATTTAGAATCCAACATATGTAGAATACACCAGATACACATAAGACCAATACAGTTTACAAATGCATGAAGGAAATTAGAGCACTGTTAGTGATTTATAAGTAATAACACATTCATACAACTGTAGATAACAGGAAGAAGACAATACAAGACATTCAAAACATTGCATTTCTTCTGATTCCTGAGAAGCAAAGCCAAATACTGTATTACTAAAAATAGAGTCTTTACACAAAGCACAATATGAGAGCCTTTTTGAATAATTTTCCAACCCTTTGTACATCAGATGTTCTGCTATATATAGAGCTCTTTACATAACTGAGATTCCTCCTACAGCATGAGGGAAACTCGAATTCTTCCTATTATGACACCTACTGACACTTTAAACTAACTATTAAATGCAACTAACTACTAACTGGAAGTTCTAGAGACCTAAGACAATTAGGAGTATAACTTGTTGGAAATAATAATTAGAGGGGGGTGAATCAGTATTATCAAGTCAAATATTCCTTTTTCAAATCCAAATGATATACGCTACTTCAGTTAATTAAACCCGCAACTATGTAGAAGGAAACTTGTGTATACTATGAAAACTTATAATTTCCTTTCTCTTTCAGATGTTGATTGTTAATCTGTGTATCAAATAACCAATAACCAGAAACAATAAAACAAAGAAGACAATCACACACAAGAACACAAGATATAAGGTGGAAACCCAATGTGGGTGAAAGCTACCTGCTGCAATTTGTCTCTATCTTCTCTTTAATTAGAAATTTCTTTTTACAATTGTACTGGTGCAATCCTTTACCAGTACGCAGGCTGCAACCTGCAGAGAGCTACAACCTTCTCTCATTTTCCAGCTTCTCCTGGAAGGGAGCTACAACCCCCTTAGCTCTTGCACTAGCCAAGATACTAGTACGTA
>APFE030009825.1:11609-51036 GCA_000404065.3 Pinus taeda
TAGAAAACATAAAGATGAGGAATCATTAGGCTCCAAACAAGATAAAGGAGAAGAAGAGTCTCTCCTCCATGACCACTCAAAAGGCAAAGGGAAAGAAGAAAACTTTCTCACACCTCCTAATAGCCTTGAACATAAAAAGAAGGCATCTTCGATTAAACTAGATATTAAATTTGATTTACCAATATATGATGGAGAGTTGAATGTAGAAAAGTTGGACAATTGGATCAGACAAATTGATGCTTATTGTAGAGTGTAGAGTATCAACTCAGACAAGAGCAAGATTTAGCTAGCTAGCCTACGCCTTAAGGGCACTGCCTTGGTTTGGTGGGAAGGTAGGACACAAGCTGACATGAAGAGACATGGTAAGACTCTTTCTGTATGGAGTGAATTTGTTTTTGCAATCAAAAGGCAGTTCTATCCATTGGCCTACATGAAGCAAGCCATGATGAGCTGGCAAAATCTTCGCCAATTGAAAGGGAAAAGTGTATATGGTTACACCCAAGAATTTAGGAAGAGAGCTTTGATTCTAGGAATCTCATTAGACTCACTTGAGACTCTGTTGAAGTACATTGGTGGTCCATACAGCTGCATGAGGCACACTATCCTCATGTTTAATCCCACTAGTATAGATGAGGTATCTATTCAAACTACGCATCTAGAAGCTAGAGGAAAGAATGGGAACCCAGAGGTTGGAGGATCATCCAAGCCCATTGCAAGCAATAATAAGGAGAAAAGAAAACAGAAATGGAAAGAGAGGAAGGCCAACACTGCACAAAAAAGCAATTCTTCATGCACTCACTGTAAGAAGGATGGGCATGATGATGAGCATTGTTGGATTCTGCATCCGGAGATGAGACCTAGGAAGTTCGAGGGCAAGAAGAAGAAGACTATTGCAGCTATTTAGAAAGATTTGGGGTTGGACTCAGGAGATGAAACAACCATTGCAGCCACAGATATAAAAGGTAAGAATTCTGAAGCATCTAGTAGTAATTCTGCACAATCTATTAACGATGAAGAAAATGAAAGAAAAAGACATGAGCTTTTACATATTCGAGTTATTTCCAAGCATAAAAAGATTGATACTTTGTTTGATGGTGGCTCACAAGTATATTTAATTTCTGAAGCAATTGTAAAGAAGTTGGGATTACTAACAACACCTCACAAGAAACCATACCCATTAGGTTGGTTAAGTGATAACACACAACTACAAGTGACTAGACAACGCAAACTTAAGTTTTCTTTTGAGTCAGCTTTTGTACATGAGGTTGAGTTAGATATAGTTCCTCTGAATATATGTGGAATTGTTTTAGGATGTCCTTACTTGTATGATAGAAAAGATATTTTCTATAGAGTTGAGAACAAGTATCTACTCTTTAAAGATGGAATCGAATAATTTGTAAGAGCTCATAAGCTCAAGAATAATTATACTCTCATAAACTCAGGGCAGATGAAACGAATTGTAAATTCATGCAAACAATTTTTACTGATGGTTGTAAAGGAAAAGAAACTTGATAAAACCAATGTATTTGAGGGTTGTGATGCTAAACAGCAAGCTAATTTAGAAAAACTTGTTTCAGAGTATGATATCTTGTTTCAAGAACCTAAAGGTTTGCCACCCAAAAAGGAAATAGTGCATGCTATTAATTTGCAGCAAGATGCTCCATAGCCTAACATTGGAATGTACAGGTTGTCCTCTTTAGAGAATGCAGAAATCAAGAAGCAGGTGCAGGAGTTGCTCGAGAAGGGGTTCATTAGACCTAGCACATCACCATGTGGATCTCCAATCATTTTGGTGAGAAAGAAAGATGGCTCATGGAAAATGTGCATTGATTACCGAGCACTGAATAAGATAACAACAAAAAATCATTATTCCCTTCCTCACATAGATGATCTATTAGATCAATTGAAAGAAGTTGTTTATTTTTCCAAGTTAAACTTGCATAGTAGATATCATCAGGTCAAAGTAGCAGAACAAGATGCATGGAAGACTGCTTTCAAAAAAAAGCAGAGATTGTATGAGTGGTTGGTTATGCCTTTTGGCTTAACTAATGCTCCTACTACTTTCATGAGAATAATGAATATGTACTCAGACCTTTTCTTGATGATTTTGTTATTGTATATCTGGATGACATTCTTATATTTAGCAAAACGTGGGAAGAACACTTAAAGCATGTTAAGTAGACACTAGATGTTTTGAAAAGAGAAAAACTTTATGTTAAAATCTCAAAATGTGAATTTGGAAAAACATCTTTTAATTATTTGGGACATATAGTAGGGGGTGGTGAATTGAAGATATAACCCTCTAAGGTGACAGTCATTGTAAATTGTCCTAAACGCGAATCTGCTACAGAAGTTAGGAGCTTCTTAGGAGCAGCACAATATTGGAGAAAGTTCATTTCTAACTTTTCCTTAATTGCAGCTCCCTTACATGCTTTAACAAGATTGAACAAGGTGTTTTAGTGGGGAGGCAAACAAAAGAAAGCCTTCGACACCTTAAAAGAAAAGATTAGTACAACACCAGTATTAGCACTGCCTGATCTTCAAAGACCATTTGAGATCCAAACGGATGCCAGTGACTATGCCATGGGAGCAGTGTTGATACAGCACGAAAAACCCATATGTTATCATTCTGACACATTTAATTCTACAGTAGTTAACTATCCCACATATGATAAAGAATTGTATGCATTAGTACAGAGTGTGGAAAAGTGGAAACATTACTTAATGGGCAAAGAGACAGTTATACATACTGATCATCAACCACTTCAATATCTACACTCCCAAACTATGTTGTAGCAATCAAGACACTATAGATGGATGGGTTTTCTACAAGAGTTTCATTTAGTCATTAGAAATAAAAAGGGCATACACAATAAAGTTGCAGATATGTTATCTATACCTATTATAAATGCATCTACTATACTTAAGCATAACTCAGTGTTGCATGAGAGCTACATTAAACAATATGCTCAAGATATGGATTTAAATATGTATATGCAACTTTAAGTCAAGGCAAACGAATAGAAGAATTGGATTATCACACTAAGGACAAAGTCTTGTATCATTATGGGACGCTATGCATTCCACAAACTGAAAGAGTAAATATAATATGAGAGGCACACACTTCTCTAATATCAGGTCACTTTGGGGTAAGTAAAACAGTTGCACAACTGCCAAAATTTTGTTATTGGCAAAAAATGAACGAGACAGTTTCTAGATATGTAAGAGGGTGTACTATGTGTGCTAAAAGCAAGCCCAACAATAGGAAACTAGGCTTGTACACTCCATTTCCAGTTCCTTCTCATCCTTGGGAAAGTGTTTCCATGGACTTTGTTGGAGGACTGCCTAAATCTAGGAAAGGTCATGGTTACCTGTATGTTGTTGTTGATAGGTTTAGCCAAATGTCTATTTTGATACCTTGTAATAAACAAATTACAGCTGAACAAACTACAAACTTATTCTTTCAGCATGTATGGGTTCATTTTGGATTACCCACTTCCATTATATCTGATCGAGACACCGGATTTGTGGGGAAGTTTTGGTCAGGTCTGTGGGAACTGATGGACACCAAACTAAAGAAAAGCATAGCTTTCCATCCGCAAACCAATGTCCAGACAGAAGTAGTCAACAGGATAGTAATCCAATTTCTCAAGGGATATTGTAGCAAGCATCCCAAGCTTTGGGATGAACATTTGTGTTATGTGCAGCATGCCTACAACGGAGCCAAACATTCTTCAACACAGAGATCTCCTTTTGAGACCTGTTTTGGGTTCACACCAAGGTCTCCCTTGGATTTTGTCTTTGGTAAGGACACAACAGTTAGGGGACACAGCGATGTGGACAAGGCAACTAAGTTCATTGAACAAATCCAAGAGATACATCAAGCAGTACATGAACACCTGGAAAAGAGCCAAGCCAAATACAAGGCAAGGCATGACAAGCATCCGATGGAGCATAGTTTCCAAGTTGGTGATCAAGTCTAGTTGTATATCAGCAAAGACAGGATGCAAGGTGAAGGTAAAAAGCTAAAACCAATAAGGTATGGACCTTTCATGATCCTTGAGAAAATTGGTGATAATTATTTTCGCCTTGATTTGCCATCTTATATGGACATCTACTCAATTGTTAATGCAGACAGCTTGAGACTATTTGAACCTGCGTTAATTGAAGATCCTGAAGAGCAGAGTCAATCGCCTTTTATTGATGACCTGTTACCTAAATATCTTAATGAATTATAGGAAGACACAGTTCTGGACAGGAAGGTGAGAATGACATGCAAGGGATATGTTGAGTACCTCAGAATTGGGCTCAGAGGTTCAAAGCCAAGCAATGCAAAATGGACAGAGATTGGACAAGTGAGAAAGTTGTATCCTCACTTAGTCAATGCTTGAAACCCAACTTTTGGTGGTCCAAAATATTTTTTTCAATAGGAAGGCCATGATTCGAATTGGATCCTCAAATAATTCCATGATTGTTTAGAATGAATGACAGACTTCAAGAAAATCTTATAGCTATTAGAAATAACCTTTGAATAATGGTAAGTTGCAACCAACACGGAACAAAGAGGACCTTTGGTCAAAGAGCATGAACCATTGGCCCATGGAGACCGTGCATGGCACAAAAATGGCAATTGGGAAGCTCAGATCTAGAAATGGAGGTTGTTTCTGATACGCGATTAGCGCAAAGGAAAAGCCTCGAGCAAAACCCCTCGAAAAGGAAAAGCCCCGAGCACTCGGTCATAAGGGAAACCGGAAAACCATGGGAAAGCGCTAAAACTGACAAGGCAGGTTCCGCGCTCAAAATCGACAGAATATCGAACGCATCTCAAGCGGTAAGTGGGTCTGGCTGAGGACCAAGCGATTCCGTACACTGAGTGATGCATGTCCGGCGAAGGAAAGAGAAAAACCGCTTACATCGTGTGATAACGGCCGAGCAACTCAATCATGCGATATAAGTGAAGACCGTGGGATCTTGGGGCCCTAGATCAACAGCGAAGGTTCAACCCGATCGATGATTGGAATCGAGGGAGAAATAAACTATGGTGCATAAAATTTGAAGTCTGATTTGACTAATGAGTCGACAGAAGGATTCATTTCGCATGCATCTGGAAAATAATAGAAAAAACGATCATTCAGGAAGAGATGACACTCAGATCACAAAGAGACAGGTGGCCACCTCTCTACGAAGCGTTACACATCGATGATGATGCAGGGAAAAGGAGTCCCAGTTGATAGAGGCAGGCGATTCAGAGAGCTGGGAAGCAGAAAAAAACAGTCGGAGGAATGAACCGGCTTTAAAGCCACGAGCTGACAGAAGCAATGAAGCAGTGAAGAAGCCGAAGGCTGAGAGACATAGAAAGAGAGGCAAAATTGTAGAGAAGAGAGAAGTTGAGCTAACCATTAGAGTAAGAGAAGCATCAAGAAAACAAAGACCAATTGAGGTCGAAATTCGATAAGGGGAGTCTGTGAACTCTAAGGACTTGGGAATTCCAGGTGCCATCCTACTGATAATCCTTTGTCAAGTGAGACTCAGATTGAGCTCCTTATTGTAAGACTCTGTTTCAAAGACATAATAAAAAGGCCACCACTGAAGGCTGGACTAGGAGATGTAGCCCAGGAGGATTGGGTGAACTCCTTATTAAATTTTGTTGTGTTTGTGTTTGCTTACTGTGATCTCTTACTGTTTCAAGTGTCTGTGTATTTTGCAATCTTATCGATCTGTTGCCAAAGATAACATAGAAATACACACTAGCACATGAGTCTATAATACCTTCATTAGTTTCCTGAGGTCACCTAGGGGTAATTTCAGATCACTGAGTGATCTTGCTTTAGCTTGCACCAACTCCCTCAGAATCCTCTTAACTGTCTCTGGAATGCCTTCTTCTATCTTCAGCACACTCTGGACACCAGGAACAGCTGGATCATTGGATCTCTTTGTTGTTCTGTAGCTTCACTACGGCTCCATGACTCTTAGAATTCTGTTGTGAGCTCTCTGGCTCTGGCTCTAGCTCTCGCTCTGGCTCTGGCTCTGGCTCTTGGCCCTGGTTCTGTCTCTGTCTCTGGCTCTCTGGCTCTGGCTCTGGCTCTCATGAGCTTCTCTCATCCTCTACGTGCATCAATGGTTCACTCGACCTCCAAGCGCCCCCTAGAAGCCTTCTAGCAACCTTCAACAATCTCTGCGCTACCTCTCAATCGTGCTCTCTAGCTTTTGTGAGGCCTCCTTTCGGCTCTGCGGCTTCCAGTCCATTTCTTTGTGCATAATCATTCCTCTATCTCATCAGCTGGCCCTCTGGCTTCTGGCTTTGTGGCTCTTCTCTGTGCATTACAAATGCAACATTATTACAAAACGCCCACTTGCAGCGTGGCATAATGATCAGGGGCAGTCACAAAGGAATCAAGGCCTTCCTTCAGGCGAAAACCTGAAAACAGAACGAAATCCCAATACACATAGATATACCATAAATAAACTATTGGGCATGAAATTTGGACTTAAACTGATATACAGTCACATTTATAATCCCTTTCGGGTTTGCGCTTCATCGCATATTGCTATCACATGGCGTAGGCCAAAAAACCCAATACTCGGATAATACACAGAAAATCCAAAAATATGGATTTCAAAACTTATGAAATCACGTCCATAAAATCTATCAGGTCCGTGCCCTAATGACTAATTGCAATCGTGCTGTGTCAACGACCCTTTATATTTCTGCAATTCGATCATCGATTGCCAGTATTGGCGTATCGCTATCGGCCCCATCCATATTTCGACATATCACAATATCATTGTCACAACGGCCTCGGGGGTCTTCCGTTTGACTGTGCCAATCGTCGATCCGTTGATTGGCCAATCACAATCGCAATCGCTAATCACATGTCACATGGCCCTTAGTGCTATCTCCTCTGATCACCGATCGCCGACACCAATCATCACATATCTCAATCAGCCTTGCCCAGGGTCCCGATATCACATGCAGCCTACCTCTGATGCGATAAGTCGAAGATCACTGATCGGGGGTCCGTCCAGCCTTGGGTCTATGTCTACCCTTTTGCACATTTGTGATGCGATTTCCTTAAGGAGCCTTTTATGCCATTTTAAGAAGAAATTCCTCCTTTTCGAAGGACAAAGGCAGCCTTCTTTCTGCAATAACTTCTTCGTTCGAAGCCCATTTTATCCCATTCAAATTGCAGTAGGTTCAGAGTGAAAGGATCTATGCAATGGGACTATTTCCAAGAGTAGCCCTAGACTTTCATTTTCCTCTGTGAGGAACACTTTAGGATTAGAAATCTATTCTAGATCCATTTTGGATCACACCTTCCCACTAAAAGAACTTTTGGTCTCCAAAAAACTGACATACTGATCTAAACAGTGAATGAGAGTAACACCACCCTATTCTTTCAGCCTCCATACACTTGCCTTGCATAGTGCCCCTGAACCAAAGCCTTTGACCACTCTCCTTCCTGGATGTGTTGGTCCTCTTGGGAAGAACTGTTTTCCTCCTTGACTTCATGCAGAACTCCTACTGAGATGGTCACAAAAGGTAGTTTGAACTTATCTTCCTTGATCATTGATCCAAGGTGGCTTAAACAAATGTGAAGTTACATCTGCTTCACAAAATTTTCATTTGTACCTGTTTGACAAGCTGTCAACAACAATTATTAACAACAACAGAAATACATACAACTACTGGATGGCCTAAAACTCTTGCTTCAACAAAAGAAATAGATCTCACATCTTGTGAACACCTCCATGTCTTACGTCTGCATACAAATGATGGACTAGATACCAAGCCCACAAAACATGCCTTTAAAACAAATGATCCCTCAAGTCAAGCATGTAGAAAATATCTCAAGGATTATTTTCAAAAGATGAAACACTTCATCATTATCTCCATTTTGGAGACCAAATCAACTTTTCTCAAGTCAATATTGCATTACATGCATGTCAAAGCAATCAACCCTTCAAGTTAATTACACATACATGTTCAAATACAAGAAAATCATCAACATCCATGTGTTCATGCATATCAAGCTTATGCATGCATTTTGTCTTTCAACTTTTGGTTAAGCACACTGTACTTTCGAAGCTGAAATGAAATATAATGTTGCAGCAATAAAGTGAGTCTCCTACTCAACTTTTCCATTCACCTTCTTGGTAAAATCCTGCAACTTGCATCCCATTAAAAAAGAAATGAAAATAGATGCATCAAATCAAAATACATGCAGTCTTAATTTGATAAGAACTCTAACCATTTCTTACCAATCCTTTTCAAAGGTGCTACCTTTGTCTGCACATCAGCATCAACATGTGAATCATCTTGAAACACATCATTCATGGAAACTTCCTTTCCATTTCTACCATTTCCTCTTTCCACCTTCTTTAAGTTTCATGGAAGCATTGTTGGATTCAGAGTCCAACACTTTTCAGCAAGATGTCCTTGGTTATGGCAGTAAGTGCAACACATGTGCATCCTCTTGACGACATGATTTGCCTTGTCCACTGGATCTTTGGCTTCTTGCTTCCTTTCCTTCAAAAGTTTCCTGTATGTGGCCATTCTCTTCCAACATCTAGAAACATTATGGTTATCCAAACCACAAAAGGAACATGCAATTATTTTCCCATACTTATATGGAAATTTATCATGTTGAACATAATCAAAAGGAATATGGTTAGAACCAGATTTATACCTTTATCTTTCACCTTTATTGCCTTCATGAGGAGGTGAATTGAATGAAGAAGTGTCTCTCTTTGGAACACCATCAATCTCTTCAAGCCTTTCAAAGTTTCCACAACTCTCTGGTTCAAGTGCATGCTTATGAAAACTTGCATCCTAAAAATAATGTTTCAAGCTATTGCATTCTCCATGAATACAATCTTCACACTCTTGAGGTAGAAGAGCTGAAATGAAACTCCTTCTTGGAACTGTTTCAATGGCCTTCATGGCAGCTTTGGAGCTCTCTCCATAAGCTTGTCCATAGCCAAGACCCAAATACTTAGGCCTTTCCTCAACCATTATTGGCTCAACAATACCTTGTGCATGTTTTCCCAAGCCTTTTCCTTCATAGCCCATCTTGGACATTAACTTGGAACCTATGCCTCTGGTATGTTTTTCAAAAGAACCAATATAAGAATTCTTAGAGGAAATCAAAGACAAACTGGAATTATTTACCTCTTCTTCAAGCTGATACTTGACCAAGGCTTCCTTGGCAACAAAGAGTTGTGTCTCCAACTCATGCATCCTTTTCAGGTTTATATTTGCAATATGAAGTTGCCTCTCCATTTCCTGCAATTTATCATAAAGCAGCTGCTTCTCTTCCTCCACAGAATTCAACTACTCTCTAAGTATGCTGCTCTTCCTTCCATCTTCATACATTTCTCTCACCATATCCATCATGGTGGACAAGTCTTGCTTCATGTCTTCATCAAAGACTCTTGTGAAGAAAGAAAAATTCAAGGACTCACTTGCAGAAGTAGTCATTGTGCCAATGAACAAAAGAACTTCAAACAAGATTAATAAAGAGCTTATTCAACAACCTTTTGCAACAAACCTCTTGTGCTTCAAGGATTGCCTTGAGGTCCTTTGGGATAAGAAGAGTTCCTTTATCCCTTCTTCCTTCTTGTCCTCTCCTAGACTGAGCTATCAATAGCTTTCCCGTCACCTCTGCAAACTCAAACAATAGTCAGTCTGCAAACAAGCATACAATCAACCTTTGACTATTTAAACACCTTTCATACAAGCAATATTTGCTCTGTCAATCAAGCATTCTAATCTGATACCACTTGCTCGTGTAAAACCAGCTTTGATATCACCTTCCTGAAAGTGGGGTTAATCAATCTTAGGCTCTGATACCACCTGATCTGAAAATGGGGCACTAAAGTCCTCTTGTCAATCTTACAAGAACTTCTCCCACTTCCAAAGCTTAAATATTTCCAAGACCTTATGATTAACCAATTGCGGAATTAAAAAGTGCTTGAAAATAGGTGTATGTTTGTGTTTGTGCCAAACTGTTTATGTGCTTTAAGTTGATTTGCTTAAACTGATGTAAAAACATATAACAACAATAAAGCAGCAAATACAATGCAATAATAAGCAATCACACATAACAACAATTTAATATGGAATTCACCCTGATATCTTGGGCTACGTCTCCTTAAGCTCCATTCAACTCAACTATGCTCTCTGGGATTATGGCATAAATTCTTTTACAGGCTCCATGCTCAACTCCATTGGTTTACAACTGAACCCATGGGTTTAGAATACCATCTTATCCTGCTGGTTGTCCTCACTCTGTAGATAGATCTCGGATTCTCTAGACTTGACTCCTTCAATCAGTGCTCTAACCGATCTTACTCTAGCTTGCACCAACTCCCTCAGAATCCTCTTAACTATCTACGGAATGCCTTCTTCTATCTTCAGCACACACTGGACACCAGCAACAGCTGGATCATTGGATCTCTTTACTGTTCTACAGCTTCACTACGGCTCCATGGCTCTTAGAAGTCTGTTGTGAGCTCTCTAGCTTTGGATTTGGCTCTGGCTCTCGCTTTGGCTCTGGCTCTTGGCTCTAGCTCTGGCTTTGGCTCTCTAGCTCTGGATTTGGCTCTCATGAGATTCTGTCTGCCTCTGCGTACATCAATGGTTCGCTCGACCTCCAAGCACTCCTTAGCAACCTTCCAGTGACCTTCAGCAATCTCTGCGCTGCCTTTCAATTGTGCTCTCTAGCTTTTGTGAGGCCTCCTTCCAACTCTGTGACTTCCTATCCATTTCTCTGTGTGTGATCATTCCTTTGTCTCTTCGGCTGGCCCTCTAGCTTCTAGCTCTGTGGATCTACTCTTCACATTACAAACGCATCATTGTTACAAAACTCCCACTTGCAATGTGGCACAATGATCAGGAGCACTTACAAAGGAATCAGGGCCTTCCTTCATGTGAAAAGCCGAAAATGGAATGAAATCCCAATACAAAGAGATATACCGAAAATACACTATCGGGTGTGAAATCCAGACTTCAACTGATATATAGTCACAACTATAATCCTTTTCAGGTCCGCGCTTCATCGCATATCGCTATCGCATGGCATGGGCCAAAAAACCCAATACTCGGATAATACATAGAAAATCCAAAAATCTGGATTTCAAGACTTATCAAATCGCGTCCATAAACTCTATCGGGTCTGCACCCTGATCGCTAATCACAATTATGCTATGTTAACGGCCCTTTATATTTGTGTAATCTGATCGCCGATTGTTGATCATCCATATCAGCATATCACTATCGGCCCCATCGCTATTTCCGCATATCGTAATATCGTTGTCACAACGGCCCCGGGGGTCTTCCCTTTGACTGTGCCAATCACCGATCCACCAATTAGCCGATCGCAATCGCAATTTCTCATCACAATCACTAATCACACGTCGCATGGCCCTTAGCACTATCTCCTCTGATCACCGATCGTCAACACCGATCATCGCATATCGCAATTGGCTCCAACCAGGGTCCCAATATCACATGCAGCCTACCTCCGATGCGATAAGTCAGAGATCGCTGATCAAGGGTCCATCCGGCCTTGGGTCTATGTTTGCCCTTTTTCACATTTGCGATGCGATTTCCTAAAGGAGCCTTTTATGCCATTTTTAGAAGAAATGCCTCCTTTTCAAAGGACAAAGGCAACCTTCTTTCTGCGATAACTTCTTCGTCCGAAGTCCATTTTACCCCATTCAAATTGCAGTATATTTAGAGTGAAAATATCTACGCAATGGGACTATTTCCAAGAGCAGCCCTAGACTTTCATTTTCCTCTTTGAGGAACACTTTAGAATTAGAAGTATATTCTAGATCCATTTTGGATCAATAAATGTATATCATTTGTTAATAATAGATACTCTCTCATGCCTATCATTCATCTTCTGTTTCTACCATGTATATGTTTAACACTTTTGGACATTGATGCTATTTCTTAGTTTATGTTCAACAACTCGAGGACATTGCCGCTATTGTGGGTGAGCCAGTGGGCACTGAGGGACATTTCCTCTATCGTGGGTGAGCAGTAAGTGATGTTGTTCAAGGCTCAAGAATTGACATTGTGATGTGCAAGGATTAAGGCTCAAGTGCTATTGTTTATGACCTAGGTAAATATATTTTTCATTTTTAAGTTTTCCAATTGAAAACCTTGATCAACAGTAACAATTCTCGTGCGGCTATTGCCTGCAAGGAATAGAAACTTGCTGACCCCAATTTAGTCCAATTAATGGCATTTACTTTTATTTTTTCTTGCCGCTATGTTTGGTGAATATTGTTAGTTTCCTCCCAACCCCATGTGGAATATTAAATATAGTTTTTTTGGTTTTTCTTTGGCTACTTGAGACAATATATCCCTCCATTTTGTTTCGTTATATAATCTATGAGCTTGTATTGCCTATCTCATTTCCATGCAGGCCGGGGGATATGATGCTACATGTTTGATGAGGTTTTCTATCTCAAATTTGAAATGTCTTCTTGGCTATTTCATTATCATCATTGATTACTTTGTTGCATGCATGATGTATATATATTGAAGATTGTATACATCAACTCCATAGAAGCATGCCTACCCTGTACAGTGATATCCAGCTTTGACATTGTATAGTTTGAGTGATATATCATATATCTTAAAGTTTTATAATGCAAAGGATTTTTATATAATTGACATGCAGCTGAGAACTAAACATTAAAAAGCAGATATTAAGGATCTGGTGCTCATCGAAGTCTTTGACTATAGTACTCTTCTTATTTAAGCACACTTTCCAAGATGGATAAAACTAGATATTCAGTATCATAATCTTCTTGGTAGTTCCTTTACAACTAGTTTGAAATGGTGATACACTTATTCATCAAATGAGCCATGTGCATGTTCTTGGAACAGGATTCACATGACATGTGAAAATGTGAAGCCCAAATACTCTAGAATAAAACTATAAAAAGAGAACCTCATTGATATAACATATGCATATGTGAAATTTGAAACTCTCCACGCTGAATTTTGAACTTTGATTTGGAACTTAATTTGTTTAGTGTACATTATGAATTTAAGTTGGAAGACTTTATTAATTTTAGATTTAGTGTGTCAACTTCAGATCGATATAAACTTGCTTGTCGTGTTTCCACATAGTGATATTCATATTTGTCGTGTTTCAAACTCTGCCCAAGAAGTACCGCTCTCTTCCATTGATCATAAAATTATAAATAAATAATATTACATTCAATTTAGGGATATCTAAACTATCTCCTAGAAAATAGGAACTTAGTCTAAACTAAAACAAACTTTCTCGATTAATTTCAACTCTCCCCCTTAATGGAGAATGGATTCACTTGCACACATAACATCTCCCTAAACAATTCAAATTTGATCTTCCCACGAGGCTTGGTGAGGATATCACCTATATTTTCAGAAGTGTTACAATATCCAAGAAAAATGCCTTTGGATTGAACCTTTTATCTAACAAAATGAGATTGAGTATCTATATGTTTTGTGTTTTTATGAAAAATAGGATTATTTGCGAGCTATATTGAACTTTGGTTGTCACATTTAATCACCATAGAATCCTTTTGTTCTTCTCCTACATCAGAAAGAAGTCTTCTCAACCAAATAGCTTCACAAGTGGCTACAATACATACAACTTAATACTCCGCTTCTGTTGCTGATAAAGATACAGTAATCTGCTTTTTACTGCTCCAAGAAATGACGCTAGACCCAATATTGAAAGCATACCCAGTTATAGATCTTATATCATCCAGATTTCCAGCCCAATTTGGATCTGAATAGCCTATCAATTTAACATCAAAAGAATCAGTATATTTAATGCCAAAATTTATGGTTCCTTGAAGATACCTTAGGACACCTTTTGCTTGCATCCAATTATTTTCAAGACGTTTTGTCATAAACTCACTCAACACACTAACTAAATATGCTAAGTCACGTCTGATTGTAGTCAAATAGATCAAACTTCCAATTAGTTGTCTGTACAATGTAGCATCCACCTCTTTAGAACCATCATCACTTTGAAATTTAACATTCTGTTGTATAGGTACTGAAGCAGCTTTACACTGATCCATTATGAATTTCTTCAACAATTTCGTGACATACTTTCCTTGAGTAAAAAAATTCTATCCAGTATCCCTTCAGACTTCAAGACCCAAACAATAATGAAGTTCTCCGAGGTCCTTCGTTTCAAGTACCTATGACATATTCACTTTAATTTCTTCAACCAATGCATTAGAATTTCCAATAACAGTTAAATCATCAACATATAAGGAAATCAACACAATCTACCCCTTTGAATCAAATATGGTATACATATGTTGAGCATTTTTACTTCTCTTATAACCATGTTGTAAGAAGGAAGGGTCTATTTTCTGATACGAGGATCTGGGAGCCTATTTCACCCCATACGATGCATTGTTTTAATTTATATACCAAGTGTTCCTGCCCCTTTTTAATGAACACTTCAGGTTGTGTTAAATATACTTCTTCCTTCAAATCTCCATTTAAAAAAGCCGATTTTACATCTCGCTCATGTAAACTCCAATGCTAGTTTGTATCTAGAGCTATTAACATGTTAATATTATTTAACTTAGCTACATGAGCAAAAGTATCCTCATAATCAATTCCTTCCTTTTGTGAGTACCCTTTAGCCACCAATCTAGCGTTATATTTTTCTACACTATCATCTACTTTGAACTTAGGTTTATATAGCCATTTAAAACCTATGGGCTCTTTTCCTTTTGGTAGTTCAACTAATTCTCATGTTTTATTTTTAATTATGGACTCATACTCTTCTTCCATAGCTCACCTCCATTCATCACACTGATTTGCTTCATTATAATTCATGGGCTCAACAACATTTAAAACACTATTCATAAGAGCATAATATTTGTACCTTGTAGGTAAGTGAGTCTCTCGTCCTAATCTCCTTGGTAGTGGAGTTGGCTCAATTATGTCCTCTGTGATTCCTTGTTCACCTATGAATGGACGTCGACTGCTGAATGTATCCACACCACTAGATTCCTCTTTCTGCTCTTGTTGATGTTGTAAATGACTGTCTTTGGCTTCGTCATTGTTGTCATCAATCACTAAAGGCATGTTCCACTCCCCATAACTTCTATCCTTATTCCCTTGATCAACATGTTGATAGAAGATAACATCTCTACTCGTAAATACCTTGTGAGTAGATGCATTAAACATATTATATGCTTTGAAATTAGAACAATACCCTACAAATATGCATTTAATAGCTTTAGCATCCAATTTATTCATATTTTCCTTAGGAATGTGTGCAAAATCTCTAGAACCAAATACTCTCAAGTGATGGACTGCAGGTTTAAAACCATACAAAGCCTCAAATGGAGTCTTGATATCAAGACACCTAGTTGGACTTATTTTCTTTAAGTAATCTGCAGTACTAATTGCTTTTGCCCAAAAAGAATTGGATAGGTTATTATCTTTAATCATGCTACGTGCACACTCTACTAGAGTTCTGTTCTTTCTTTCCGCAATCCCATTATCTTGTGGAGTGTGGGGTACTATAAATTGTTGTGCTATTCCATGATCTTTGCAATATTTGATGAAGTTTCCAAGCTTGTATTCTCCCCCTTGATCTAAGCAGAGGATTTTAATTACCTTCCCTTTCTTCTTTTCAACCATATTTCTAAATTCTTTAAAGTACTCCAAAGCATCACTTTTCCTTCTAAGAAAGTATACCCAAGTATACCCTATGCAGACATCAATAAATAAAAAGAAATAGTAAGATCCACCTAAGGACCTTGTCTACATAGGTCCACAAATATCAATATGCATAGGTTCAAGTATATCTTTCTTTCTCCTATTTAAGCTAGAGGGAAATTCATCCATGTGCATAACCTTAATAATCAATATGTTCATTTCTTAAAATAGGAAGTCCATCAACCATACCTTGTTTCTGCAACAACAATAAGTCATGAAGATTGATGTGAAGAAACCTTTGATCCCAAAGATTCTTTGTTGTCATAGTCATTGAAGTTAAAGCGTGATGTGGAATTCCTATAACATTCAAATTATATAGGCCTCCAACCCTTACTCCTGATGCAACTGACTTCTGATGATCCAACAAATCCTTTACAACACAGTAAGATTTCAAAAATTCTACCTTTAAATTCTGATTTGTAATCATGGAGACAGACATCAAAATAATTTTAATACGAGGCACATACATGACATTCTAGATGCGCCTGATATTACCACTAGGCAGTATCATAGGGATATCTCCATACCCTTTAATATGATATGCTTTTTCATCTCCGAGGTAGATGTTAGCACCATTGTTGGTCTCCTTAAAATTTTCATACCATTGTTTATTATATGTGATATGAGTGGATACTCTAGAATCCACAAACCAAGTTCCATCCTCATCAGTCTCAGCAAAAATAACAGCATCAGACACAAATAATTTAAGATCATGATTCAAATCTTTGCAAACAAAATTCCCTTTATGCCTCTTGTGACTATGTATGTTTTCATCATTCTTCTTTTTATAAAAGTATCTAGCAATATGACCAGTTATGCCACAGTAAAAACACTTAATTCATAAATCATTTTTAGCGGATGACATACCTTGAAATGGATGTTTCTGAGATGGACCACTTCTTTTATGTCCTCCTCCTAGTTTCCCTTTGAAGAACATTTTCTTTGCCACCAATCACATATCTCCATTCTGAGGCTTTAGATTCTTATGTCTCTCTTCTTCCTACATCAAAATCCTTGTCAACTCTTAAAAGGTAGGAGCTTTCTCCCTTGCTACAAGCCTTGTAATGGAAATTTGATAATACTATGTCATGCCATTTAAGGTAATTGTGGCGAGATTAGTGTCAGATACTTTCTCCCCTATGTCACCTAACTTGTCTCTCAGTTATTTAATCTATGTGATGAATGCAACAACGAATTCATTCTCTTCCATTCTAATGGAGAGAATCTGACTCTTCAGAAACAACACACAATTTATATTTTTATTTTCATACAAATCCTTGAGTGTCACCCAAATCTCATTGGTAGTTATGCAATCTGGGATATGAGGATTATGTTATCTTTTACCGACATCTTCAACAACACCTTCACAATATTTTTCCTCTTTTCCCAATTTTGAATTGATGCAATTGTGGCACCACGGGCTGCAATCAACTTTGCTTCATCTTTGTTTGCAATTGTCCACGCACTAGAACCCTCGAGCAATGTCTGCAACTTGAACTTCCAGTTGGCGTAATTTGACCCATCGAACATATTTCTCTCATTAAGGTATGTCTCTGCAATGTGATTATTCATTGTGACAAAAAAAAATCAACATTGCCCTAATTTTAATTCACGAGCACCACCAATAGCTTTTCTGGTAAATAGATCCACAACTGTAATAAAAGATCCACTGGTCCAATCTATAGATCCAGTAATCCTTCAACTAATCTACGAATCCAACACCAGATCCTCCAACAATCAATCTACGAATCTAACACCAGATCCTCCAACATTCGATCTACGGATCCACCTCCAGATCCTCCAACAATTGATCTACGGATCCAACTCTAGAAAGATGACCTTCAATATACAAAAAAACATTCGATATGACCATCAACATAGGTACGTCTAGTCTCAGGCTTCCTCTAACATGCAAAAAACACCAGCACCAGTTCAACTTATTGCAAGTCGCACTGAAGAAAATTCCTA
Organism: Pinus taeda; assembly: GCA_000404065.3. NCBI lineage: Eukaryota > Viridiplantae > Streptophyta > Pinopsida > Pinales > Pinaceae > Pinus > Pinus taeda. The sequence continues at coordinate 29,335 of APFE030009825.1, forward strand.
TAAGTTTCCGCTATTATCACGAGAATGGCACTGATCAACACACTTTCCCTATGTACTGCCATTGCTGATCAACATAGCCTCTCTTTGTTGGGGGCATGCTGATTAGGTTTGTTTAGAAAAAATAGTGCTCCGTTACAAAAAAAAGTGTGCCAGCTTACCTCTCACATGAAATTTTCAATTTGAGCTTGTCCCTAAGAAATTTCTCTTGCAGTCTTCTGTCGCCTCCAACAACAACTTCACCTTAGTTTTGATACCAAGATAAAAAAATGGAAAGACAAATTAGAATGGAACTTGCAAATGAAACTTGCTTCTCACAGGTGAGACAAGCTACACCTAGAGACTGCCCAAGTAGTACCGCTCTCTTCCATTGATCATAAAATCATAAATAAATAAGATTACATTCAATTTAGGGAGATCAAAACTATCTTCTAGAAAATAGGAACTAAGTCTAAACTAAGACACACACAAAATCATGAAACAAACTTCCTCCATTAATTTCAACTCTTCCCAAGATGGATAAAATGAGAAATTTGGCATCATAATCTTCTTCTAGTTCCTTTACAACTGGTTTGAAATGGTGAGACACTTATTCTTCAAATGATCCATGTACATGTTCTTGGAATGGGATTCACAGGACATGCCAAAACACTTGAGAATAAAACTATAAAAGAGAAGCTTGTTGATATAACATAGGCATATGTGAAATTTCAAACTCTACATGTTGAATTTTGAACTTTCATTTGGAACTTAATATGTTTATTGTACATTGTGAATTTAAGTGGGAAGCTTTTATTAATTGTAGATACTTTAGATTGATAGAAGCTTACTTGCCCTATTTCCACATAGTGATATCCATATTTGACTTCATAATTTTATGAGTAATTTTTTAATAGTAATCCTATCATATATTTAATTTCAATATATTTACAGTTTTACTTTAATTTAACAAAGTTGAATTTACCTAATATTTGTACCGTAAATATTTTGATTTCAATATGGATTTAACATGTGGACAAGTAACTTTAATTTTTTCAATTCAAATTTGTATGCTCTATTTAGTATTTTCTATGTACATATCCACTTTACAACCACTCAACCTTGGTAGTTTAGTTTACTATATTATATTATAACTTATTTTGAATTTTTGTCTTTTTAAATTCTTGTGTTCCCTATACTAATATGGATGAATATGAATGTTGAGCATAAACAATGAACATCTTTAGAAAAATCTTGACCTTATTGGACAATGTGCTACAATGGGAAGATTGAGGAAGCATATTGAAAATTTTTAATAATTATGAATTTTTTATACTATATACGTTTGTCATTTATTATTAGTTTATGAGAATATGCAAATTAAATACCAGTATTATGAGTTTTATTTTTCTTTCATATATTTACATTGTAAAATCTATTTATTTGTTCCACTTCTAATGTTTTTTTGTATTTTAATGTAAATTTTCAATATTGATGTGATGGATAGAGGGTTGTGCAATGACAGTGGTAATAAAAACAATAGGATGAGACCCCCACTACCTCCGCAAGCTCAACAATAGAATGCAGAGACAACTATAGGTACCCACAAGCAATAAAGCAACATTTCAGAGAAACCCTTAACGAAGTTCATGAAAAAAATAACACAAAACAAGGCAAAAAATGTCGGGGTTGTGAGGAATGGAAATGCACTTTGTGTGACCGTGCTTTTAAGAGTACCTATACAAGAGTATAGCATCATATTTTGGGTAGACTTGTGTTAGGAGTGAAGGGTTGCACATGTAACCTTGAAAAAAGAATGTATATTACTAATCTTCACATGAAAGCAAATGGAAACAATGAATGTGATAGTACCATTGTATCTCCTAATAATAAGAGAGGTAGGCATGAAGATTCATCCCAAGTTATGAATGAATAAAGTCACATCCAAATTGAGACTAATCAATGGAGTTTAACACTAGAAGGACTAGTGTAAGTGAATCCATTCAAAATATGTACAAAGTATTGCATAGGGAAGAAGCAGATGATGCGATAGTAGATTTTTTTATGGCAAATGGATTTTCATTTAATGCCACTTGTTCACCGTACTATAAATAAATGGTGAGAAAAATCATAGTTGCAGGGGCACGATATGCACCCCCAGGGTATAATAAAATAAGGACTTCATTCTTAGATAGAGGGGTGATGTGAATGCATTGACTTATGGAGGACCTCAAACAATCTTGGGTTCATTTATATTGTTCAATTATCATGGATGGTTGGACAGATATTCAACAAAGACATTTTTTGAATGTTATTTTCACATCACTAGAAAGGCCTTATTTTTTAAAATCAAATGATTGTAGCAGTAAAACTAAGAATGCTACTTTCATGTTTGAAATGTTGAAGGATGCAATTGATGAGGTTGGTCTCTCAAATGTGGTACATGTCATCATAGATGTATCACCTATTCGTGGAGCAGAGGGAATGATGATCCAAAGTCGATATGGGCATATCTTATGGACTCCTTGTTGTGTACATGCCCTTACCAATATCTTAAAAGACATTGGTAAAATACAATGGATTGAAAAAATCATTTCAGATGTGAGGGAGGTGTTAACGCTAAGGTTGTCCCTAGGCTCCTTATAAGGATACAGCCGAGGTAACCACAAACCAATGTTTGGATTACACGTTCTAGCCCACCTGCAATCGGAGAGGGCTCTCTCTTTGTAATTCAACTTTTGTTGATGATTTTAGGCTAGCTTTCTGGCTTCAAGGGAGTGTTGTTTGTGATTGGATGAAAGGTAGGATTCTCGAACAAAGAGGCAAGGTAAGGTGTGATAAGTTTCAAACCATTAGGCATGGAGTCACGGATTGAGGCTTGCTTTCGTTTTCTTGGTCACAAGGGGATACGGAGTGGGATAGCCACACAGGATACAATTATCAATCTGCTGAAAAAGTACGGAATGAAAATCAGGGATGAAAGGAAAAGGAGAATCATTTCATCATGCTAAAAAAGAGGAGAAATGGATGAATGGGATCCAAGACCAATTAAGAATTCCTAAACATGCATTCAAATGTGAAAGAAACAACGTAAACACGATCATTTAAGTATACATGCTCATAGCTATTTCTGAAGAAAACATCGAGAAATGCAGAAATTGAACTTAAGGTTTAATGAAACAAATCTTAAGCTATTCTTTTTTCCTGCAATTTAGAAGGCGGAACGGTGGTAAAAAACATAAAAGTAAACAGAGGAGAGAAACACTTATTGAATCATGTAGAAGCACAGGAATTCCATAATCATTCCTTGGCCAAGACAGAACATCAAGTAGTTCCGCAATCCATGCTTTCAGCAATCTTTGATTATGGAAATTATGACAGTTACAGTGCGAGTCTCTGCTTGGAGAAATGCTAGAAAGGAGACTAACCAACTACTACCAACCAACCAACCCCTCATAACATTGTTCAGGGTGGTATTTATAAGCAAAATATCAGAAAGACATTCATTACAATTGACCTAACCAGGTCTGCTAGGAAACTCTTCAAAAATCTAAGTGCTGCTAGAAATAAATGCAAGTAAATCTTTTTGGCTGCGCTAGGGCCAACCGAATCAGAAAATATGATGGTGTGGCCCTTGGAGGCTAGACGCGGTGCTTCTGGAATGATTACGCTTTGGGAACTGTAGTTCTGCTCTGGCGTGAGTTAAATGTGCAATAATTATGATTTGAGGGCTTCGAGTGGCTTCGCCCTTTTTCTTTGAATTTGCTGGAAGGTATTAAATGTTCTCCTGCTTCGGGCCACTGCTCAAGATTTTCACTGATACTCTTTGCCGCTACATTGATGGCTTCCACCGTCGACTGATACTCTTTGACACGCTTGACACCTGATGATTTGATCCGATACACTTTAAACTCTGTAAGTGATCTGCTGCTGTCTTTAAACCAGATCTCTTTGGCATGATCGGGCTTTTTTCGGCGCTCAAGGGGCTAAGGAATCAAAAGATTCCCCGAAGATTCCTTGAAACGACCTATTTCACGTAGCGATGCGCCGCGCATCGAAAACTGCCTCTGTTTCTTGTTCTGGAGCTCCGAAGTGTGATTTTTCTTCCTGCGCGAAGTTTCGGCTTTCTGGCTGCTGACGTCAGCATGACGTCGGCTGTACGGCGGATGACGTCAGCTGTGGTGGGTCCCTGGTACAGGATGACATGGCGAGGTGCTGATACTGGAGCTAATGCGATGAACTAGCTCCGATGCGATCGCGACATCGCAGCGATAGGGAACGAGGGTGTTTGAGTTGGACATTTGACGCTTGCGATCGCTGACCACCGATATCGCGATATCGCGTCGGGTGGTGACGGATGGGTCATAACTTGCATGGAGATGAAACTGCAATCTTGCGATGCGATCTGACTTTTAAGGATCTACGGAGTGTAAGTTTTGGGCGGAAAGATTAGGTAAGTGGGTGTGAAGGGCATTTGAGGTTTCGGAAGGGGTCCGATTACCTCAGAGGGATTTTATACTCTGGAAGGAGTCCACTGTATCTGGAAGATGGTCTGAAGGTTGAGGGTTCTTGCTAAGTTTCAGGTAAACTGAGTAATTCCCGGGGGTACTTATGGTTATTTTTCAACCAGGGGGAGGGATATTTATATAGGGGATTATTTACGTAATATTAGTAGGGGTATGGGAAAATATAGGGAGCTAAATAATAATGTTAGAGGTTAATATGGAGATGGTAAGAAAGCGCTAAGTTCAGGAGACCTTAGGCTATTACAAGGGGGTAGAACCAGGCTTTAGAGAAAGTATGGAACAACTTTGAGTAAAGCAGATCTTTACTCAAGCTAGTGTTATGAAAATGATGGAACTTTAAGAGGTATCAAGCAGATCTTGACCTCTTTGGGGAAGTTAGTTAATGATTGGGGAAAGTGGAGAAGGGGAGTTAGTTATACCTCTTTTGAGTATCTCGCGTAGAATTACCTGCTGATTGTGTCCTGAATGTGATGACACCTGAAAATTTGGAACTGATCAGCAATTAGGATTCAACAACCTCAAAACTACCTACCCAGCCTTCTAACCTAGCATTTTTTCTTCTTTTGATTTGGGTGCACTTAGGCTTGCAAACCCATCATTCATTTTTGTTTTGATGCTTTCCTATCTACATACTACCCTTATTTCTTCCAAGGGCCCAGATTAAGCTGTTGGGCTCTTCTGCTTCTCTACCTATCTAAAAATCTTCCAAGATTAAGTTGTTTGGACAGATTTACATTCTCTATATTTTAAAACAGGAAATTTAAACCTAGGGAGACCAAGATTAAGCTGTTTAGACCTCCCTTTAACTGACAATTGGCGATACCGGGATAACTTTTCCAAAAATTTGGAAGGCAATTGAACGAACTTGGAGTAGCCTTCTTCGCTTAGAGACTGTTAAGCAAATATGGAGCATTGCAGCATGCGAAGTACAACATATTTGGCCTGTAAAATGTCAATCATGAAATATGAATAACCTGTTGTAGCACGAAGCTAACTGAGTTCATGAAAAAAATAACACAAAACAAGGCAAAAAATAGTGGGGGTTGTGAGGAATGGAAATGCACCTTGTGTGACCTGCTTTTAAGAGTACCTATACAAGAGTATAGCATCATATTTTGGGTAGACTTGTGTTAGGAGTGAAGGGTTGCACATGTAACCTTGAAAAAAGAATGTATACTACTAAGCTTCACATGAAAGCAAATGGAAACAATGAATGTGATAGTAGCATTGTATCTCCTAATAATGAGAGAGGTAGACATGAAGATTCATCCCAAGTTATGAATGAATAAAGTCACATCCAAATTGAGACTAATCAATGGAGTTTAACACTAGGAGGACTAGTGTAAGCGAATCCATTCAAAATATGTACAATGTCTTGCATAGGAAAGAAGCAGATGATGCGATAGCAGATTTTTTTATGGCAAATGGATTTTCATTTAATGCCACTTGTTCACCGTACTATAAATAAATGGTGAGAAAAATCATAGTTGCAGGGACACGATATGCACCCCCAGGGTAGAATAAAATAAGGACTTCATTCTTAGATAGAGGGGTGACGTGAATGCATTGACTTATGGAGGACCTCAAACAATCTTGGGTTCATTTATATTGTTCAATTATCATGGATGGTTGGACAGATATTCAACAAAGACATTTTTTGAATGTTATTGTCACATCACTAGAAAGGCCTTATTTTTTAAAATCAAATGATTGTAGCAGAAAAACTAAGAATGCTACTTTCATGTTTGAAATGTTGAAGGATGCACTTGATGAGGTTGTTCCCTCAAATGTGGTACATGTCATCATAGATGTATCACCTATTCGTGGAGCAGTGGGAATGATGATCCAAAGTCGATATGGGCATATCTTATGGACTCCTTGTTGTGTACATGCCCTTACCAATATCTTAAAAGACATTGGTAAAATACAATGGATTGAAAAAATCGTTTCAGATGTGAGGGAGGTGTTAACGCTGAGGTTGTCCCTAGGCTCCTTATAGGGATACGGCCGAGGTAACCACAAACCAATCTTTGGATTGCAAATTCTATCCCACCTGCAATCGGAGAGGGCTCTCTCTTTGTAATTCAACTTTTGTTGATGATTTTAGGCTAGCTTTCTGGCTTCAAGGGAGTGTTGTTTGTGATTGGATGGAAGGTAGGATTCTCAAACAAAGAGGCAAGGTAAGGTGTGATAAGTTTCGAACCATTGGGCATGGAGTCACGGATTGAGGCTTTCTTGCGTTTTCTTGGTCACAAGGGGATACGGAGTGGGATAGCCACAGAGGATAGAATTATCAATCTGATGAAAGTACGGAATGAAAATCAGGGATGAAAGACAAAGGAGAATCATTTCATCATGCTGAAAAAGAGGAGAAATGGATGAATGGGATCCAGGAGCAATTAAGAATTCCTAAACATGCATTCATATGTGAAAGAAACCGCGTAAACAAGATCATTTAAGTATACATGCTCATAGCTATTTCTGAAGAAAACATCGAGAAATGCAGAAATTGAACTTAAGGTGTAATGAAACAAATCTTAAGCTATTCTTTTTTCCTGCAATTTAGAAGGCGGAACGGTGGTAAAAAACATAAAAGTAAACAGAGGAGAGAAACACTTATTGAATCATGTAGAAGCACAAGAATTCCGTAATCATTCCTTGGCCAAGAGAGAACATCAAGTAGTTTCGCAATCTATGCTTTCAGCAATCTTTGATTATGGAAATTATGATAGTTAGATTGTGAGTCTCTGCTCGGAGAAATGCTCGAAAGGAGACTAACCAACTACTACCAGCGAACCAACCCCTCACAACATTGTTCAGGGTGGTATTTATAAGCAAAATATCAGAAAGACATTCATTACAATTGACCTAACCAGGTCTGCTAGGAAACTCTTCAAAAATCTAAGTGCTGCTAGAAATAAATGCAAGTAAATCTTTTTGGCTGCGCTAGGGGCAGCCGAATCAGAAAAGATGACGGTGTGGCCCTTGGAGGCTAGACGCGGTGCTGCTGGAATGATTATGCTTTTGGAACTGTAGTTCTGCTCCGGCGTGAGTTAAATGTGCAATAATTATGAGTTGAGGGCTTCGAGTGGCTTCTCTCTCTTTCTTTGAATTTGCTGGAAGGTATTAAATGTTCTCTTGCTTTGGGCTGCTGCTCAAGATTTTCACTGATACTCTTTGCCGCTACATTGATGGCTTCCGTTGTTGACTGATACTCTTTCACACACTTGACACCTGATGATTTCATCTGATACACTTTAAACTCTATCATTGATCTGTTGCTGTCTTTAAACCGGATCTCTTTGGCACGATCGGGCGATTTTCGAACTTTTTTCGGCGCTCAAGGGGCTAAGGAATCAAAAGATTCCCCTAAGATTCCTCGAAACGGCCTATTTCCCGTATCGATGCGCGATTAGCGCTTCGCGCTAATCGCGCATCGAAAACTACCTCTGTTTCTTGTTCTGGAGCTCCGAAGTGCGATTTTTCTTCCTGCGCGAAGTTTCGGCTTTCTGGATGCTGACGTTAGCATGATGTCGGCTGTACGGCTGATGACGACAGCTGTGGTGGGTCCCTGGTACAGGATGACATGGCGAGGTGCTGATACTGGAGGTAATGCGATGAACTAGCTCCGATGCGATCGCGACATCGCATTAGCGGGGAACGGGGGTGTTTGAGTTGGACATTTGACGCTTGCGATCGCCGACTGCCGATATCGCGATATCGCGTCGGGTGGTGAAGGATGGGTCATAACTTGCATGGAGATGAAACTGCGATCTTGCGATGCGATCTGGCTTTTAAGGATCTGCGGAGTGTAAGTTTTGGGCGGAAAGGGTAGGTAAGTGGGTGTGAAGGGAATTTGAGGTTTCGGAAGGGGTCCGATTACCTCAGAGGGATTTTATACTCTGGAAGGAGTCCATTGTATCTGGAAGATGGTTTGAAGGTTGAGGGTTCTTGCTAAGTTTCAGGTAAACTGAGCAATTCTCGGGGATACTTATGGTTATTTTTCAACCAGCGGGAGGGATATTTATATCGGGGATGATTTATGTAATATTAGTAGGGGGATGGGAAAATATAGGGAGCTAAATAATAATGTTAGAGGTTAATATGGAGATGGTAAGAAAGCACTAAGTTCAGGAGACCTTAGGCTGTTACAAGGGGGTAGAACCAGGCTTTAGAGAAAGTATGGAACAACTTTGAGTAAAGCAGATCTTTACTCACTAGTGTTATGAAAATGATGGAACTTTAAGAGGTATCAAGCAAATCTTGACCTCTTTGGGGAAGTTAGTTAATGATTGGGGAAAGCAGAGAAGGGGAGTTAATTATACCTCTTTTGAGTATCTCGCGTAGAATTACTTGCTGATTGTGTCCTGAATGTGATGACACCTGAAAATCTGGAACTGATCAGCCATTAGGATTCAGTAACCTCAAAACTACCTACCCAACCTTCTAACCTATCATTTTTTCTTCTTTTGATTTGGGTGCACTTAGGCTTGCAAACCCATCATTCATTTTTCTTTTGATGCTTTCCTATCTACATACTACCCTTATTTCTTCCAAGGGTCCAGATTAAGCTGTTGGGCTCTTCTGCTTCTCTACCTATCTAAGAATCTGCCAAGATTAAGCTGTTTGGACAGATTTACATTCTCTATATTTTAAAACAGGAAATTTAAACCTAGGGAGACCAAGATTAAGCTGTTTGGACCTCCCTTTAACTGACAATTGGCGATACCGGGATAACTTTTCAAAAAATTTGGAAGGCAATTGAACGAACTTGGAGTAGCCTTCTTTGCTTGGAGACTGTTAAGCAAATATCGAGCATTGCAGCATGCGAAGTACGACATATTTGGCCTGTAAAATGTCAATCATGAAATATGAATAACCTGCTACAACAGGAAGCTAACAGAGTTCATGAAGAAAATAACACAAAACAAGGAAAAAAATTGTGGGGGTTGTGAGGAATGGAAATGCACTTTGTGTGACCGTGCTTTTAAGAGTACCTATACAAGAGTATAGCATCATATTTTGGGTAGACTTGTCTTAGGAGTGAAGGGTTGCACATGTAACCTTGAAAAAAGAATGTATATTACTAAGCTTCACATGAAAGAAAATGGAAACAATAAATGTGATAGTAGCATTGTATCTCCTAATAATAAGAGAGGTAGATATGAAGATTCATCCCAAGTTATGAATGAATAAAGTCACATCCAAATTGAGACTAATCAATGGAGTTTAACACTAGGAGGACTAGTGTAAGTGAATCCATTCAAAATATGTACAATGTATTGCATAGGGAAGAAGCAGATGATGCGGTAGCAGATTTTTTATGGCAAATGGATTTTCATTTAATGCCACTTGTTCACCGTACTATAAATAAATGGTGAGAAAAATCATAGTTGCAGGGACACGATATGCACCCCCAGGGTACAATAAAATAAGGACTTCATTCTTAGATAGAGGGGTGACGTGAATGCATTGACTTATGGAGGACCTCAGACAATCTTGGGTTCATTTATATTGTTCAATTATCATGGATGGTTGGACAGATATTCAACAAAGACATTTTTTGAATGTTATTGTCACATCACTAGAAAGGCCTTATTTTTTAAAATCGAATGATTGTAGCAGAAAAACTAAGAATGCTACTTTCATGTTTGAAATGTTGAAGGATGCAATTGATGAGGTTGGTCCCTCAAATGTGGTACATGTCATCATAGATGTATCACCTATTCGTGGAGCAGTGGGAATGATGATCCGAAGTCGATATGGGCATATCTTATGGACTCCTTGTTGTGTACATGCCCTTACCAATATCTTAAAAGACATTGGTAAAATACAATGGATTGAAAAATCATTTCAGATGTGAGGGAGGCACAAATGTTCATCTGCAACCATCATGCTTCCTTGTAAATTTACAGGATGTATTCAAAGAAGCATTTTTTAAAACCCGGAGAAACAAGATATGCCACGTACTTTATTTTGGTTGAACACATGGTTGAGTTCTATGCATATTTACAAGCCATTGTTTCCTCAGAGGGGAATGCATGACCAAGTCTAAGTCACCTCAAGAGAAGAAGGTAAGAGAAATGCTTCTTAATGAGGATTGGTGGGTTGATTGTAGATATGTTATCTCTTTTGGAGTTGATCAGGGATTTTGATTCAGATTCTCCTGCTCTTGGATAAATATATGAATGTATTGATACTATGGTGGGGAACGTAAAGCACATAATTCGCCAAAGAAACCCTTCTTTGGATTTTTTCTATGAAATCCACAAGATCATAGAGAAAAAATGGTTTAAACTCAATACCTCTCTTCACATGGATGCATATGCCCTTAATCCAAAGTGGTTTATGGAGAGACCAAATAGAATTCTTCCTATTGATGATGAAGAGGTAAAACAAGGGTTTATTGATGTTATAATTAAGATGTATAATGTTGATGAAGAAAGTGTGATATGGGAGCAATTTATTGATTTTGGTATGTTAAGACCTCTTGCATTCATCCAAGATGCGAAGAGGGACATCAAGCATTATGCTCAAAAGAAACCCCTTGGATAGTGGATAATATATGGGGGCCAAGTCCTAGAGCTCTGAAATATTGCTTCACGTTTGTTATCTTAGGTTGCTAGTTCCTCGGTTGTTGAAATGAATTGGTCCACTTATAGTTTCATACACTCTGTTAAGAGAAATAGACTTAGCTCTAAGAGAGCAGAGAAACTTGTTTATGTGCATAGTACTCTTCGACTTTGTGCAAAGAAGCTACCTGAATATTTAGGACCTCTTGCAAGATGGATGTGAACACTAAAGATGCTACCCAATTTGACGATGATGATGATAATCCTTTACAAAATGCAATATTGGTTGACATACATTTAGATGACATTGTTGCATATGATGATGATGATGATAATGTTCATCCAGTACTCAGTGAGGCTCAAGCTTATATGGATCTCCTTGATGTTGATGATTGTACACTATGATCATAAGATTTATTTTTGTTGCTATATTTTGGCTATTGGGCATTGTGAATTATGTACTACAATAGACTTTTTCCTTTTTAAGTTTTTTCTAGTATGAACACCAATATGATTTGGGTGCCTTTTAGTTTTGGTTTTAACTTTTTATGGTTGTCTCTTGCATCATTTCAACATTCAATTTGGTATGTACATTTAATATTTACACTATTTAAAATATATATATATATATATATATATATATATATATATATATATATATAATATATATATATATATGTATTTTTTTATTTTTTTTTAATATATTATATTATTGTCACTCCCAACTTGATGTTTACTGTAAATTTGGGTAAAGCTTCTAGCCATGCCAAATACTTGTTCCCATGTACCCAAACTACCCACTTATCAAAAATGCGTGCAACATAGGGCATCATCATCACTCACACATTTCTTCTCTATCCTTCTCTCATTGGTTCATAGAGCTATTGGGTAAATCTTCTCTCACATGTGTGCTAAGGAGGTCAAATTTTCTGGGCAAATTGCAAGGTCAAAATTTTAGATTTGTTGCAGGGTTTGACCAGCATTGACTAGACACTTTGACTCACCCTTTGATTATAATTTTTGTGGAAAATTTCATTTTTGGTAGGATGTACAGATTAATGGTAGAAGTTTCCTCAGACACGTAATTTTATTAATAAAAAAGAAATTACATCTAGAATTTTCCAAGAGTTTATACCCGAACAACAAAACACTCTTGCAATGAGCTATTTATAAGCTCAATGTCCTAACTACCTCTAATTATGGATCACTTATAAAATAACAAGTGTCCACTTACAATAAAAGCTATTCAAACAACTTACTAAGAATTCTCCTAAATTAGAGCCTAAGATACAACACATTTGTAGATATCTTTTTACAACAATATACTAATTCTAAATGTCTCCATTTAATAATTAAATATTCTAGATTAATAATTATTAATTTAATATCTAAATTAATAATTATTTTATTCTAACTTTATAACCTATGATAATATTTATTTTGGATCATCTAACATTCCCCCCTATGATCCAAAAATACATTACAAGAGATACCAAGTTCATCCCTGAACTTAGTAAATTTTATTCTGCCAAGAGGTTTCGTGAAAATGTCGGAGATCTGATCTTTTGAAGGACATTAAATTGGCTTGAGGACAACTTTGGCAATGAGAGATCTGATATGATGATACTTGGTGTCTACATGCTCTATCTTTGAATGAAAAACTGGGTTCTTGGCAAGCTTAATGGCAGACTGGCTATCAATGAATAATGACGTAGCTTCTGCCTAAGAAATGCCCAAGTCCTGCAAAATTCTGCACAACCACACAATTTCACATGTTGCTTCCCATGCTAAAATGTACTTTGCTTCAACTGAAGAAGTGTCCATTGTAGCTTGTTTATTACAACACCAAGGCACTGTTGTTGACCCCATGCTCATTAAATAACCTGATGTTGATTCTCGATCATCAATACTTCGATCAAAGTCGGCATTTGAAAAACCACCAAGTACAAAGTTTTTAGCCTTTGTGTAAAGAAAACTAAAATCTTTCATTCCTTGGATATATCGAAGAAGTCTTTTGGCTGCATTCCAGTGGCTGTCTTGTGGTTCTTGCATAAAATGTGAAAGAATACTGACTGCATAAAATAGATCAAGGCGAGTGTTTGTCAAATAAATCAAGTTGCCAATCAACTATCGATAAGTAGTGTTGTCCACCATTTCCCCCCTTCAAATTTTGAAAGTTTCAAGTTTTGCTCCATGGGGGTAAGAACGGGCTTGCAATCATGCATTCCAAATCGCTAAAGAACCTATGCTGCATACTTACTCTGAGAAATGAAAATATGTTGTGGACATTGGAAGACTTCAACTCCAAGATAGTAGTGAAGTAATTGCAAATTTGTCATCTTAAAACCTGCATGTAACTCTGTTTTCACTTGTGAAATATGATCGTCATTGTTTCCAGTAATGATCAAATCATCTACATACATAACAATAATCACCATATATTTACCCTATTCTCGCACATACAAAGTATCATCAGATTCACTTCGTTGAAAACCAACTTTCCTAAGGTATTCATCCATTTTTGCATACCAAGCTCAGGGAGCTTGTTTTAACCCATATAAAGCCTTGATCAATTTGCAGACTTTATTTTCCTACCCTTCAATTTCAAAACCTGGTGGTTGTGTCATATATACTTCTTCCTGTAAATCCTCGTTGAGAAAAGCACTTTTTACATCCATTTGATGAACTTTCCATCCTTTCTGAGCGGCTAATGCAAGTGTTAATCAGATGGTGCTCCATTTAGCTATAGGAGCAAAAGTTTCCTCATAATCAATTCCTTTCTACTACACAAAACCTTTAGCAACTAGTCTTGCTTTATACTTCTCAAGTGCTCCATTTTGGTTGTACTTAATTCTATAAACCCATTTACATCTGATGGGTTTAACATTTTGAGGACAATCAACAAGTTTCCAAGTGTTGTTATCAATTACTACTCGATATTATTCAATCATAGCCTGTTTCCATTCTTTTTGTTTTACTGCTTCTTTGTATGTGGAAGGCTCAGTAAAATCATTTGCTAGCAAGGCAAAATTTCCTTCACTTCTGTGTAACTTCCTTGTTCTTGTTTTATTCCGCTCATCAGGCCTTACATCTTTCAAAAGTTGAACTACCCATTTTGGTCGTTGATGCTCACTTGTTTGAGATTCTGAAAAGACACCATCATTGTAAAGAGGATTAATATAAACTGATGTTCATCGATTAGTTGAAGATTCTAGAGGTGGAGTGTTATAGACATATTTGGGCACTGCAACCCTGATCACATATGTCAATAAACCAAGGGCTTTTAAACCCCTAAAAGTGTTTTTTCATACCCTGAAGGATCAAGGTCAACTGATTACATCATTTCCTAGAAGTTCCACCTGAAAAACTACTTAGAACTGGTCAAAACTGACCCATACACACTGCTCCTTGGTCAGCGTGCAATGCATCTCACCTATTACACACAGGGGGTGCGATGCATATTGAAAAGGCCTTCTGTAGGGTGTGATGGGTAAGAGTAGACAAATGGCAGAGGCAGTTGGCTAAGTGGAAACCTAGATAATATTCTAGAAATTGCTCATATGACAATTGCCTCTCTGAATTTGCTCAGGGATGAGTAAGAGATCATGAAATCTCCAATTGGAACCAAGAACTATCAGTGAAATGACACTAATAAAAAAACCAGAAGCTGACTCACCCCCCTGCAAATATCTATATATGGATCCCTCATCCTAGAGATCCAAAGGCTAGAATTTTGTAATTTGTAAGGAAGTGTTGTTGGTTTCTCTGTGACACATTGTATTGTTGGGTGATCTTTCTTTTCATGAGGTGAAGAGGGATTTCATGATGGGAGGATGATGCTCGATCAGAAAACTGGGTTGTAATCCTCTCTTCTACTTCTACTATCAATAAAGTTATTCGAGTTTTTCCCCATATACTTGTGTGTTTATGAATCTTGTATTTGTGTATACAATTGTATGGTTAATGTACTTCTGATTCTACATTATTTATGGTATCATAGATCTCTATGCTTTGATGGTTTCTTATTGCTTTACCTCTAATCAAAAGAATGGTGACTCTGCTGGGGAGTGAATAGTTTATTTGTTTGTTACTGTTGTTTTCTTTATAAACTACAGATGGAGCCTGAAGTTAATCCAGCTAGCCTTCGAGCTGCTTTTGCTATGCAACTGCAAAGTAGATCAACACTGCTTCAGTCAATCTCCGGGTTGGTTTATGAATTGAACATCTGACTTGCAAACATCCTAAGTGCCTTGGTGGTAGCTCAATAACCTCATAAGATCATACCCCTATACTTTGTGTTTACTGTCCATCATAAGCTCGGCCTAAATCACTGAACTTAGTTGCAAATTGTGAGTGAAAACCAAGCTCAGTTTCATTCTTTATACCATTGCACTGTCTCTCATTGGCAGTCTGGATGCATCGCACTTCCCGTGTGCTGCAGGTGAGATGCATCCCTGTTTCCCTTAAGGACAGGTGCGACAATTGAATGAGACTGTTTCCCTCTCTGGAATTTGGTTTTTTCTTCATTGTTTTCAGCTCTATTCAGTAGTTTTGCTGCCTGTGATTAGTATATCATTGTTGAAGCCTTCTTCCTTTACATTATTCAGCCTCCATTGATAAGGAATTGTGATTTTTTTTCATGTATTTTTCATCATTTACAGTCCTTCTTTGCAAAAAGTAGCGTAATCGAACTGTCGTATTTTGATTCCAAAGTGTCATAACTGTCGTTTTGAGTCAAGAAAAAGAGTGTTGTAAAGTCTTCCTCTTCCAGATAGTCGATTGTACTTTTTCCATTGTATTGGATTTGAATTGTCAATATTTGAAGTGTCAAAATCAGTTTTCCATTCGAAATTGAAAGTGTCATCTTAGTATTCCTTTCATTTTGAAAAGAAATTGTTAAAGTGTCGCTTTGAAGAAAATAGTTCAAATCTGTACTTAGTTTTGAAGTAAGTAGCAAAACTACTGAATAGAGCTGAAAACAATGAAGAAAAAACCAAATTCCAGTGAGGGAAACAGTCTCATTCAATCATCGCACCTATCCTTAAGGGAAACAGGGATGCATCTCACCTGCAGCACACGGGAAGTGCGATGCATCCAGACTGACAATGAGAGACGGTGCAATGGTATAGAGAATGAAACTGAGCTTGGTTTCACTCACAATTTGTAGCTAGGTTCAGTGATTTAGGTCGAGCTTATCATGGATAGTAAACACAAAGTATAGGGGTATGATCTTATGAGGTTATTGAGCTACCACCAGGGCACTTAGGATGTTTGCAAGTCAAATGTTCAATTCATAAACCAACCCGTAGATTGACTGAAGCAGCGTTGATCTACTTTGCAGTTGCATAGCAAAAGCAGTTCAAAGGCTAGCTGGATTAACTTCAGGCTTCGTCTGTAGTTTATAAAGCAAACAACAATAACAAACAAACAAACTATTCGTTCCCTAGTGGAGTCGCCATTTTGTTCGTTTCTAGCTTGCATACAAAAGGCGCTGAGCAAAGTTTCACATGGGGCAAGCTCACTAAAAATGAACCTACTAATGAGATACATCTTTAAAGATGACTGGAATGAGCAATGTTTCCGCAAAGTTCAAGCTCGTTAAAAAATAAACTTAGCACTGAGCATAGTTTCTAAAGATTCAAGCTCATTAAAAAATGAATCCACTCTCAGTAAATAACCTTTGTGATTGCATTGCTATCAGCCTTTTGAGCCTTAGTCGTGTTCTTACCATCACCTCCACTCTTTTAGCCGATCATACACCACCACTTGATTTTTTACCCTTTTGAGGAATAGCTACGACGAGTGATTTTGTTAGCTACCCTCTTTACACTGTCGTGCTTGAGAAGTTCCAAACTTACCTGGAACCAGTTGCTACCCGAAAACATCACTCATTCCTAAAAAATGAGTCTCTTTTAAGATCTTTTTAGACTCGTAAAATATGAAAAGATTTCCGAGCTACTAACCTTTCCAGCTCGTTAAAGTAAAGGGAAGTGTCATCCCTCCCCTACATTTTAATCGTTTTGGACCTGAGGGATCATTCCGCAAAAAGATCGAGCACTTGTCTTTTTTGGCTCGCTAAAACTATTGAAATGTCATCCCTTTCATATTATTTTATAATTTTTCTGACTTAAGGGATTATACCACAAAAAAGGACTGGTGGATTTTCCTTTTTGTCCCTTTTCAAACTCTCTAAACATAAAAAGGACCGAGTTATCTTTGTCGTTAAACTTGTTAAAACAATAGCGACAAACTTGTCCACCCCGACAAGAGCGAGTTTTACTGTCGCTAGGCTTGCTAAAACATAGCGACAAGTTTGCCTGAAGGGAAAATTATAGAACAAGCATATGTTATCCTCCTCAAGCTTGACAAAAATAAAGAGGTACTAGTCAGAAATGATTGGGGAAAAAGGGAATAAAACTTGAACAACTTCATTGGTAGTAGGTTGCTCTTGAACATGACACTTTCACTCCATCACCATGATTGAGTCGGGTTGGGTTATTCCGTTCACCAGTCATATCACCATTGGTCCTCCATACCATCCATTTTTGGGGTTAACACTACCAATCCATTTTAGTGTCAATGATATGTTCAAGATAAGTCGCTCAGAGAATTCACCAACCCAACTAACACTTCATCCACTGCAATACCTTCACTCTCCATTTTTCATGACCGCCATTCCTGAACCTTGTATCATCAGATCATTTTCACCTCCACAAAATCATTTGCTTTGTTTTATGTCATAGATGTGGGATTCATTAAGTCCCTCCTATGACGGGTCACTTCTTGTCGACATCAGCTCATTATCCAAGAAGTTGACTTAAGAACAACCCTTTCAGTACTTTGAAGCTTGCATGCCTCAATGGCAAGTTTCTCAATTCTGGCGATAGGTTTACATCAATGGACTTCGACTGAAATATTTTACGTGGTGTTCAACATCGACTCATAAATTCACACCACGTGAATTGTATTGTAGTACCTTGAGGGTCATTATCATTATCAGTTATTCCTCTCATGCCTATTAACAGCTCACATCATTGGCTGGTAATCAGGCGATGTCTTTCCATGTTCGACTCCAAAACATCTTTTCACATGGATCGACCTGTACATCGGGCGAAGACTGAACGAGTTTGAAGACCCCGAATCTAGTTTCATCCATCCAGGCTATGATATATTCAGGAAAATAAAGACATCTAATGTACTCCATAACTGCACAGATAATCATCTAAGATAAGGGATGATGGCTCTATAAGAATCACCAGTCTGCAACAGCAGACGATTGTGAATTTATAAAGCTGAGCATGGGAATGCTTACCTTAGCTAGATCATGAAAATAATATGAAGATAATGTATGGTATTGTATCTTATTACAGGTCACCTTCTAGTTCGAAAAACCTCGGATCCTCATCGTAAAGCATTTCACCTAACATGAGAAGATTTACGACCTCATGCTTTAGGGGGAAACTAGTATAGGCATATTTCGGCACTGCAAACCTAATCACATATGTTGATAAACTAAGGGCTCTTAAAAACCTAAAAGATTTGTTTCATACCCTAAAGGATCAAGGTCAACTGATTACATCATTTCCTAGAAGTTCCACCTGAAAAACTACTCAGAACTGGCCAAAAATGACCCATACAAACGGCTCCTTGGTAAAAGTGCAATGCATCTCACCTATTACACATGAAGCGTGCGATGCATACTAAAAAGGCCTTCTGTAGGGTGCGATGGGTGAGAGTAGACAAATGGCAGAGGCAGTTCGCTAAGTGGAAACCCATAGAATCTTGTAGAAACTGCTCATATGACACTTGCCTCTCTGAATTCGCCCAGGGATGAGTAAGAGATCATGAAATCTCCAAGTGGAACCAAGAACTATCATTGAAATGACACTAATAAAAAACCCAGAGGCTAACTAACCCCCTGCAAATATCTATATATAGATCCCTCATCCTAGAGATCCAGAGGCTAGAATTTTGTAATTTGTAAGGAAGTGTTGTTGGTTTCTCTGTGAGACATTGTATTGTTGGGTGATCTTGCTTTTCATGAGGTGAAGAGGGCTTTCATGCTGGAAGGATGATGCTGGATTAGACAATTGGGTTGTAATCCTCTCTTCTATTTCTATTATCAATAGAGGTATTCAAGTTTTCCTCCATAGACTTGTGTGTTTATGAATCTTGTATTTGTGTAGACAATTGTATGGTTAATGTACTTCTGATTCTACATTGTTTATGGTATCATAGATCTCTATGCTTTGATGGTTTCTTGTTGCTTTGCCTCTACATGTGTTCTTTGAAGCGGGACAAGTGAGAAAGGAGTGGCAAGCTCTATCAAAGGAGAGAGGAAACAGGCAAGGAGCCAAGCAAAAGATTAAGGTTGGTGCTCTATGCTTCTCTCTTATCTATCATCCATAAAGAAAAACATAAGTTTCTTTGAATTGTTTGTTTCTAAGATAGCTACCCGTTTTAGTGGGACTAGCAGATCAAATAGACACTAGTTTTCTCGGAAACATGGAGAATCACTGTCAGAAGAACTGTTGTTGCTTGAAGATGTGGATGAACTGCTAGAAGATCCAGATTGTGTTGTTGAAGTGGATGGGATGGATGAATCATCTTCAGAAGAAGGAAAATCAAGTTCATACCAATTTGGTGAATTTGGTTGACTTTGCATATTTCATTTTCTTCGGTTGCATTTAGTTTCTAACTTTTGAATAAGACTTTCTATTTCTTCAGCACTCTTACTCTCTATTTCATCAAAAATTACATCCCTGCTCACAATAAATTTTCCATTGGCCAAAAGATGGTACCCTTTCTTCTCATCAAAATATCAAATCATCGTGCATTTCAAACTTCTTGAGTCAAGCTTAGTTCTTTTTTCTTTCGAAAATAAGGCATAACATACTGATCCAAAAACCTTAAGATGTTTAACTCGAGGTTTGAAACCAAGCCAAGCTTCATAAGGTGTGATTTCATCTAAAGAAGCAGTTGGAGATCTATTTCTTAAGTAGATAGTTGTATGAATTGCTTCTGCCCAATGCGTTAGACTTAACTTTTTGAAAGTTAACATAGATCTCGCCATTCCTAACAAGGTGTGATTCATTCTTTCTTCTTCTCCATTTTGTTGTGGAGTGTAAACATTTGTAAGATGTCTTCTTATGCCATTATCGTTGCAATAATTTTTGAATTCATTTGAAGTGAATTCTCCCCCATTATGTGTCCTGAGAGTGCCTATCTTTTCTTTGACTTCATTTTCAACAAGTTGGTGAAAAATTATAAACTTGTTAAATTCTTCTGACTTTTTCTTCAAGAAATAAACCCAATTCATTCTACTAAAATCATCAATGAATAGTATGAAATATTTGTAACCACTGAATGAAGTTTGTAGTGGTCCACAAACATCAGTGTGAACTAGTTGCAGCAGCCTATTTGCATGCCATGAACTTGTTGGAAAACTTTCTCGACTTTGTTTCCCATAAATGCAAGCTTCACATTTTTTATTTTCCTCTCTGAAAGTTGGATGTCCCTTGACCATCCCTTGTTTTTGCAATTGAGAAAGACTATCAAAATTTAAATGTCCATCTCTTACATGCCATAATCTTATAGGTGAAATTCTTGTAGTCACTTCCCCTACAAAGTTAATGCCTTGGAATAATTGTCCCTTTCATCCTTAATAATTTTCCATCTTCATAACCTATCATCATAGTTTGCAAGCTCTGTTTGACTGAATTAATCTTAACTAAGCCATCTTCCATCGTTACTTGATGTCCTGCGTGTCGAATCGTGACTAAATATACCAAATTTTTCTTAAAGGTTGGTACATACCATACATTTGAAATCATTTTTTCTCTAATGCCGGGGATAGAAACTTTCACTGCACCTTTTCCATAAGGAGTATGTTTTATATCATCTGCAAGAAAGATGGAATTAAGTTTGCAATCTTGAAAAATCCAAAAGAAGTCACGTCGACAAGTCATGTGCTGAGTTGCTCCTGAATCCAAGATCCAAGAATCTTCATAATCACTTTAATATGGCAGGAAAGTTGTAATGTCGTCGAAGAAGTAAAGACATATTCTGAACCATCATCATCTTTATCATTTGCAAATTTTGCTGAGTGTTGATGAAACTTGGGGATTTTATCAAGAGAAGTTCGACAATCTTGAGCATAATGTCCAACTTTGTTACATCTTCGACACACAATTTGACTTAAGTCCCTTCCTCTTCTTGGAGACTGTCCTCTGTCTCTACTTTAACTTCTGTTTTGAGTTTGTCTTCTACCTCGATTATTTCCTCTTCCTTGAAAATAACCTCTTCCTTGATTGTTTCCTCTGCCTTAAAAACTACTCTTGTCTGAACTATTGCCACTATTAAAGTTTTTTCCTCTTCTTTGGCTTCAACCTCGACTTTGTACATTATGTGCTGCTTGATTCTGATTGAAATTCCCTCTGCCTCTATTTCTAGAACTGTCAGTTGATGATTTACTAGTGCTGGCCTCTATGAAAAAACATCTTCACCAACTTTCTTTTTCTTCCCAAAGGTTTTATCATGTTGGGTCAACATTTGTAACAGCCCTAGATAGATATCTAATTAACTTATTAACATTGAATTTAAACTATGAAGATTACTTACCTCGGCTT
>APFE030009825.1:76019-88596 GCA_000404065.3 Pinus taeda
TGTAAGGTGTACCTGCGTACCCCTTATTTTATTCAATATTTGATAGCTGATCATCAATCTTTGCTGCTGACTTGAAGTACTATGATCTATCACCTGAATGGGTTGCCATCAAGGACAACACTTTAGCCATAATGCCAACAGTTGCCTATATTTATGATTTGGGAACATATAAGGAGATTTATAATAAGTTGGTTGGGATGTTCAAAGTAAACAATGCAAATCAAATCCTCTTACTCAAGAACAAGTTGAAGGACATCAAGATGGATAAAGGGGAGTTTATCCAATCCTACTTTATGAAAATAACTCAAATCAAGAATAACCTACTATCTATTGGAGAATTTATAGCTGACAAGGGGCTCACTCTCATTACACTTGGAGTTATTACAAGAGCATGGGATGTGTTTAACACCACCATTCTCAACAATGACATGATTCCTAGTTTCAATGAATTATTGTTGATATGCACTCAAGAGGAGATGAGGATGACGAAGAGAGACAAACCCTCAAACATAAATTAACCTATTTCTTTCTTCACTCATGCAAAGAATAAAAATAATGTTGGTCCTGTTGAAAAATGTGTAACTAGGTTCGATCTTCATATAGATGAAATGTACTTTTGATTCTTGTAAAGTGTAAAATGAAAGAAAAAGTATTATTATTATTTTTAGAGCATGGATTTCATGCTCAAGGTCTTTTATTTTATAGGTCAAGCACCCATTCAGTGCTTCTAGGATTTGTCCTATGTCAAGAAGTCAAAAGAGTCATTTTCATAAGTTGAAAGACCCCATCAGGCACATTGTCACTTATAAAGAAAATTATTTTTGTCTTAAAAGGTGTAGAGATACCCTCCAAGGCCAAGTCAGTCTGGAATCAGGTAAGTTAGCCTAAAAGGAAGAGCCACATCCACCTTGAGGAGCCTATATATATGAGGGAACTCATCCTCCTTGAGACACATTCACTCATCTCTCATCTAGCGAAGAAGAAGGAAGTGAACAACAAAGATATTTGTTTGGGATATTTCTCTCTTGCACGTGCTAAGGAGAACTAGGGTTTCTACAATATCACCTAAGGTTTCTATATTCAAGTTCGATCTTGGAGAAAAGGAGACAAGTAGGTCAAGAAAAGGTCACGAAGGGTAATCCTCATGCTCCTGAAGTGAAGGAAATTCAAGTGAAGGTCAAAGGATGGCTCATAAGGAAGATCAAAGCTCACACATGTGGCAGCAACAAGTGCCCGGGGGTGGGAAAAAATCTATATTTGCAGTGGAGGCCAAAAATTTCTGTAGTTGGAGGTCGAAGAAGTGCTACTGGAAGATATTTGAATAGGCTTGACATGATCAAGGTTAGCACATCATCAAGATAGGATGGTCTTGGTCTTGGAGGGTTTTGAAGTCAGTGTTAAGGTCTTGGAATTCGTCAATTAAAGAATCTATAAGCAAGAGAAGGGATTTGTGGATTTTCCTCTCAAGTGGAGTGGTTTTGGCCCTGTATTCCAAATTATATTTTGTGTTCTTGTTCTTCTTGTTTTGGTAGTTGTTCGATGATACACACATATAATAATAAAGATAATAAGTAAAAATACATCACATGCAGTTATAAAATAAAGAGAAATCTCTATAATCATTA
This sequence comes from Pinus taeda, assembly GCA_000404065.3. Taxonomy (NCBI): domain Eukaryota; kingdom Viridiplantae; phylum Streptophyta; class Pinopsida; order Pinales; family Pinaceae; genus Pinus; species Pinus taeda. Next base: position 77,645 of record APFE030009825.1, read on the forward strand.
CCCTTTTTTATTTCTCAACATGGTATTAGAGCTAAGGTTAACTAAGGGCATTATGAAGATCTCTATTGCATTAAAGAAGATCCTCAAGAAGTGTTCAAAGGAAGTGATCTCAAGAGAGGCATCAAAGAAGCATGGAATCTTCTATTCACTCCAAAAAGGAAGGAGCTAAGACAAAGGATGAAGAAATATTATCAACACTTATTGGCACATTACAAGATGAGAATATTTCCATAATCGATAGTGGTGCATCTACACACATGACTGGTCATCACAAGCAACTGAAGACATTATCAAATGGAAAATATTCTTACTCATTGGAACTTGGGGATAATAAAAGCTGTCCTATAAGAGGAATTGATCTACATCTATAGAGCTGGAAAATGGAAGCAACATTCATCTCAACAACATCCTATTTGTTCCAGGTTTTCACAAGAACTTAATTTCTATTTCAAGTCTAGAAGATAAGGGTGATAGAGTATCTTTCATTGATGGAGTAGTTGTAGTATGTAGTAAAAACTCAAGCATAGAGAATTCTAGAGTAATTGGTATGCATGAAGAAGGCTTTACAGGTCAATATCTCCTCTTGCACAAGCTTTGGTTCACATTGAAATCATCCCATGTGAGCTATGGAATAGAAGGTTTGACCATATTTATTTCAAAATACTTCCAACTCTAAGTTCTATTGTATAATGAATCCCTAAATTGAAAGAAGATCACGAAAGCGTATGCAAAGGGGGTAAGAATACCAAGAGACCATTTGGAAGCAGTGCTTCACAGTCAAAAGAAATATTGGATCTTATTCATTTAGATATTTTCGGTCATATGCCTCCAAAATCACTTGGAGTTCATCTATATTATGTCACATTTATAGATGATCATTCAAGGAAAACTTGGGTTTACTTGATGAAATCCAAGGACGAAGCATTTACAAAATTTCAAGAATTTAAAGTTGAAGTAGAAAACCTTATAGAAAGGAAAATTAAGATAATAAGATCCGATAATGGAGGAGAGTATACATCCAAGGAAATGATAAATTTATGTAAGGAATCTAGGATTAAGAAGGAGTTGATCATCAAAAGAACAAAAAAGGTCATTGGTGAGGGTCATGCCTGTGATGGACCTTTAAGGTCTGTCACCAATGTCACATATGTTGATAGTTCTTAAAAAAGCGTTGTTGTAAGTGCATATAGTGATACTCCTTTAAGGTTTGTCACCAAAGCCATTTTTAGTGACAATTTTGGTGAGGGTTGTTAAAGGCCCATCACTAATTCTCTCTTTGGTGACACTTCTAGTGATGATATTTTATTGACCCTCACAAATGCTATTTTTGGTTACTTTTGGTGATAGCAAAAAAAATCTTCGTCGTCATTTAAATTTCCAATGAGTTTTTGATGACGCTATGTGCATGTTACTATAGTTTTTGTCAAAAGATAATGATTTAAGACCATTGTTGTGGATTCTTTTTCATTATGTGTCTAATTCCATAGTGGTTAGAGTTAGTCAATTTGTTGAGAAGTAATTAGTGTGTATCATTTCCCTCAAGTAATGAGAATATAGTTTTCCTATTAGTCAATACATGATTCATCATTATTGGGTTTATGATCTAACAAATTCTCTTTAGATAAAGTTACACTAGTGTGTGTAGGAAATATATTATTTAATACATAATAAATCTCTATCAGTTATATTAATGAGAGATTCCTAGCATTCCTCTACACCCTTGACACACCTTAACATGCTTTGGCACACACTAACATTCCTTAGCAGCTCGCATGTCTTGGAACATCTTTATACCTATAACATCTTGCCATGACTAGGACACCCAAGCACATGTTGGCAGGACCTATCATAACATAGCACTCTCCTAGCATGTGTTGGCATGCCCTATAGTCCCTACCATGCCCTGGAACACTTTGGCATGCATTAACATACATTAGCACTTGGCATGTATTAGAACCTATTATCACTGTGCCTAGCATGCCCCTTTTGAAATCGATAAAGTCTTGTCTTATTAACCCTCTTATGTGTTCATTTCCTTGCATTTTAGGTTGGTTCTCCCTTTTGTTGCCTTGAAAATCCTTGACACATATTAGCATACCTTGACACCCTACACATCTTAGCATGCCTTAGCATCTAGCATGTCTTGGCATGCCTTGGCACTATTTGGCATATGCTAACACACACTAGAACTCCCTAGCACACTCTGGCACTTCTTGACATGCCCTGATATTCCCTTGCATTCTTTACCAATGCTTAACATAACTTTTCACTCCCTCCTTGGCATGCTAGCTAGCACTCGTTGACACTCCATGACACACCCTCATATTCATTCACTTCCATCCATATTGACCTAATGCTCCCTTGTGTTTCCCTAGTACTCCCTAAAACTCCTCATCATGCATTAGCACTCTCTAGCACACCTTAACACACTTCAACATGCCCTGCCACTTCATAACATGTGTATCACTCCCTAACACACATTGCCACTTGGCATGTTTTGGTGCTTGACAAGTCTTAGCATGTCTAGCATTCATTGAGATGCCTTGGTATGCTTTGGCATGGTTTAATATTAGATTTATTTGAGATCAATTATTGGAAAGTAGATGAGAAGCAATAGAGAAAGATTTAGCCCTTATAATGCACTAACACTTAGCACTTGGCACCTATTGGCACCTAGTATTGGTGTGACTAGCATGCCCCTCTTGGAAAATGTAAAGTGATTACTTATTAACCCTCTTATGTGTTCATTTCCTTGTAGTTTAACTTATTTCTCCTTTTTGTTTCCTTGACAATCCCTGGCACATATTATCACACCCTTGCACATCTTGGCATGCCTTAACACTTGACACATCTTAGCATATTTGACATTCATTCAAACTATCTAGCTCATATTAGCATTGCCTAGTAAAAATTGGCACTCATGTCCTCACAACTAGCCTTACATTTTTTCACAACTTGGGAACCCAATCAAGTCCTTAGCTACTGCAGTGAATGTGACATTTCCCTGCTTTGATAGAAACAAGTTAAGCAATTTCACCTACTACAAGTAGATTATGTGAATGTTATCACTCCTCCAAATCTCCAAGGCTGAGGAAGAGTCCGACTGAGGTAACCACAGACCAATCTTTTAGCTTGGTAGCTAAACCTACCAAGCCGGAGAGGGCTCTCTCCAAAGAATCACAGCCAGGAAATATGGATAGATTAGGCTTTTAGGTTAGTTTTAACGTGCATGGGGTTGTTTGATTTGATTTTGGTTGGGTAGTCACAAGGATGGGTGATTTAGGTGAGAGGGACTAGGTCAGGGCAAATGAGATATGATTGTAGACATTCAAAGGGGCAAGGTACGTATCAAGCTTAACACTTAAAAGGTGATTTGATGAGATGTTTAAGATTGATGAGGAGTTAGGATGAGCATAAGAGATGTATTCTTCCTAAACTGAGGAAAAATGGACAAAGTATGATAAATTACCTAAAACAGAGCATGAGCAAACATGTATTCTGCCTATCAACTTGTAAATTACCATATAACACAAATAGAATGGTCTATGAACTTATAAAACATTCATGCAAATGATCACAATGAAGAAACAATGCTAAAAATTCATATCACATGTATCCCAGAAAAATAGTTGCAACTCATCTATTGAAAATTTCCAAAATTTGATACAATAGGCTCTGATCACTAGTATAGCATCCCTACTGAATCCAACCTATAAAATGACTAATAAAATACGTAATATATGCCAAAAAACAACTCATCCTAGGCTCAGGGGTCGAATCTATGAGTGGAGGAGTAGTTGTAAGAAAGGATGAACTGATAGTTGGAGTGTAGGATGGTCAAAGTGACTCATCCCTCACTCTAGTAAACTGATTCATTACATGCCAAATGGCCATCTAACTGATGTATCTACCCTAAATAAAAGTAAAAACATAATAATTACATTGTCTGGATCAATTACATAGGTAAAACTTGAATTTCCCATAGATAAAAGTAAACTTGGAATGAAATAGTGAAAATTGTGGAAAACTGTCAAACACGCAGCGACCTAGTTAAACGCGCAACGACCCTGGTCAAACACACAAAGTCCTCTTCAAGCAAACGTTTGACCACCTTCATAATGTCCGAATCTAGCCCAAGATAGCTCATTGGAAATCATATCCTGTCTAGTTCCCAAAATTGCCCTTGGTTTTCAAAATGGGCTTCATTTACCCCTCCAAAATTGCAATCTCCTAAAACTACTCAAATGCACAGTGACCAGGCCGAAAAAGAGGCATAAATGTGATTTTTTGGTATTTTTTGACCCTTTTTGTTGACCAATTTTTCTCCAAGTTTTTAGAAAAAGTACAGGGTGCATGTCCTCATCATTCTGGATCCAAAAATACTAACCATTTGCTCATTGGATGCTCCAAACAAAAGCACATCGTCCTAGGTGTTGTGCATTTGACCATGCTGACTGTGCCAAAATTTCTTCAAAAAACACAGCAAAACATATCTTGCCAAAATTGTTCAAAAATGGCCAAAATTGGTGGGCTGACAGCTGGCTATATGTTTGAGGCATGGAGTGATGCCTCAACAAGGATATCCAACCTCTTTTTCGCCTCTTTCTTGGTCAAGGCCTGAATTTTTGCATGAGCTCTTTTGAGCTTGGCCCTTGCAATTTTGTCTCTCATAGCATAGTGATTTTTGAATATCATTTTCCTTCTTGGCCTTGTCTAGGAGGTTCTCCAGATGATCATTTACTTTCTCAAGCCAATATTTTCGGTTCTCATTTACCATCTTGGCAAATTTCTAATTCAAGGTGAGATGATTTGCTAGTTCTTCCTCCCTTTTCCTTTCTTGTTCCAAGGCTCTCTTTAGGCCTCTAGTCCTTGGCCTTCTTCTTGGCACCTATTCATCAAGTGGCTCACCATACTTCCCATATGCCTCATCAAGTAAGGCCTTTTCCTTTTCAACCTCTCTCTTTTCCTTTTTGAGTTGAATCTCCATGAGTTCATTTTTTACCTCAAACTACCTATTTTCCTGCTCATAGTAGGAAATGATCCATTTGTCCCTTTGCAAGTTGACCTTGAGGTCACCTATGAGTGCATTCTTATCCTTGATGAAAATAATTATGCTTTTACTATCATCATGCTCATCTGATTCAACTAACTAAAAATCTTGATCTATCTCATGGAGGTCTTCCTCGTGCTACTGGATCTCTACCTCTACAAAATTTTCCTTACCCTTCTGTACCTGCTTTGTCGATGAAGAAGACAATGCCCCTCCCACAATCAGTGGGGAAAACAGTTGCATGTGCCCTCTCTAATAGGTATGTGCCAAGGTACCTGAACTAGCCCTTTTGGGCTTGTTGCTCTCACCATGCTCAATATGCTCTTGCTCAGTGCCTTCATCTCTCCCAAGTGAATGAATAGGCTCATGAAATGGTGATGATGGAGGTGATGGTGTTCCTGACTTATCAGATGAAAAGGAATTATGTATGGACTGAGGTGGAGGAATGGAGGTGGATGGATGAGAGGATGAAGGTGCCTCTTGGTCATGTTGAATAGGTGGGACTGTGAAAACCTCATTGGATATGAAAGTGTACCATGCAATTTTAAGATGATTAAGGTGGTGGAGGACTATAATTTTTATGAGAGAATGGTGAAATGTGCTATGCATTTGATGATCATGATCTTTCCTTCGGGCAATGTATGTCGTCTTGTCAATATCCTGCTAAAGATAATAGGGAAGATTGAGCATTCTGACTCTTGTAAAATGCATGAGTAGCGGAATATGATAGGAATAGAGCCTAGAAAACCTTCCTTCACATGTGAATTACTTCATGATGATTTTCATCCTAGGAACACATCTGTCTAGGAGGTAAGAGAAAGGAAAAATCCTCCTTCTTTCATTCTTGTGGCTGGGTTTAAGATATGGCTCATAGTAGCAATAATCCAAATCTGGCTATTTAAACCACTTTTCTCCAACACCTGAGATCCCAGTAGCAACTGATATGATAGCAAAAGATATGGTCAAGGTGACACCGGCAAAGGTTGCTTGATTCTCATGGAGGTTGATAATGAAATATGTGGTCAATTCAGAATGATGTTGCGTCCTTTCCACCTTCTCACAAAACTCAAAACAACCCATATGTTTAAAGCTTGTGATAGTGATGGCAGATGCCATGAAATATCTAGTGTTGGTTGGTTTGTATCTAATGATTTTCCCTCCCTTTTTATATTTCATCCTCTATTTTTCTTCTCCATCACTCTGACTTGTGTGTTCTTCTTCTGCCATGATTTGTTACTTTTAAAACCCTAGTGGAATGATAGAATTGACTGTGGGTATTGGAAATGTGGAATGATGTGATGAGAGATGATGAGGAGGATATGGGGATATGTGGAATGAGGGAGGTGATATGGAATAGTTGTTAATTAAGGGAGGAATAGTGATGAAAACTAGGAAATGTGATTTGAGATGGTGGGAATGTAGGACTAGGGTTTGCTCTTAGGAAAAACAACAAATATTATAAACCTTATGTAGGCAAACAAAGGAGGGAAGGAGTGAGTAATTCTTCCACTAACCTGTTTTGTTCGAGTGAATGATGATTAACTTGGAAACTTGGTGGCAATGTAGGGTTTTTAAAACGTTTGGCTCCTTCTAGGTGAACACACAACAACCTGGTCAAATGCGTAGCGACTTCTATGGGAGTGCAACGCCATTATAAATTACAATGTGATCTCTGGCAAACGCACAAAAACTTCTACAGGAGTGCAACGACCAGGCTAAACGTGCATTGACCCTGGTGAACGCGTTCTCTTGCTCTATTTTTCCCAATTTCGGCTTAAAATCACCAATTTTCGTTTGTTGAGGAGTTGTAAGAGCGCTAGAGTGAAAATAGGCTTCATGAGTGTCTTGAGAGGCTTTATACTTGAATGGAATTTAATTTATGAGTTTGCATACCCACTTTCTAATGTTTCTTGTCATTTCCAAATTCTCATATTAATGCCTTTTTTACTTTCTGACCTTTTTTTCTCTTGACAAGTGGATGATGCTTTGGAAATCCTGATTTTGACTTTTTGCTTGGGATTCTCTTGGCAATGGACTTAAGTATGCAACTAAAAGTAACTTATTACATATAATAGACATGAAATTACATAAACAAAAATAAAATTATTACATCTGTTTGCAGTCTAATTTACAAACTTAGGATAAAATCCCTTCTTGAAATCAAATTTAGGGCTTTTAGTAACTATGGTTACATGCTTTGGAAAGCTTTATTTAACTGAAAAAGACATCATTTGCTTGACTCTCATATTTTATTGACCTTATGTAGTGAGATGGTGATTTATTGGACCTTGGAAAAATAAAACCTAGGTGACCTAATGGAACCTCAAATGACTAAATTTCAGGTGGATTCGACTGATATAAAATGTGATGAAATGAGCCTTCATGTTCAATGGTAACTTGGAAGACACATGAAAGAGGGCCAACAAATACAAGCTTTTGAGAGGGAAAAGTGATTTTGGACTTTGGGCTACCATCAGTGAACAAATTTTTTCATGATGACCTAAGTGGAATGCAAAAAAATTCAAACGGGACTCTAATATGATATAAAAGAGAGATTTTGATCACTGGTGGAAGTATGAAAATACTAACTATAACATTGGCCTTATCTGGGGATGGAAGCTCCTTGGAGGTGCCAATAACACCGTAGACCAAGTACCCTTACCATATGGGCCAATATGGTAAAAACAAAAAATCATAAACTGACTCAAAACTAATGTGAAACTGACTCGAAACTAACTCAAAACTGACTTACATGACTAACGAATGAATTATCAAAATAGCACAAAATCAGTGAAGCTCCATGACCTTCACTTTGGGATCCGAACTCTAGTGATCTTCAACTTAACACTTGCATAAAATTTAAAATGTATGTACAATGAAACCAGGGAAAATTTAGAAAATATAATGCTTCAAGAGCCTACCATTGACTAGTCCTCCTAAGCATGATTCTCCATTCATTTCTTCCAACAATAAATCATTTTGTCCCCGGAAAGCTGAAATTTGATAAGGGCCTTTCCATAAATTCTCAAATTTACCATGCTTTCCATTGTCCTCATTTCTAGCATCCCAATGAAGTACCACATCTCCTATTTTGAAATCATCTTCCTTTTTTTTCTAGTCATAGATCCTTTTATCTTCTCGTGTAGCTTGGAGGTGTTCTGAAATACCTCTTCTCGAGTCTGCACTAAGTGGATCATTTGATTGATCCGGCGTTGCATATCATTCTCTTCACTTCCCGTTTCTTGTAACAATTTGATGACCGGGACTGCCAATGATGTAGAGAAAACAACGACTACTCCATACACAATCTAAAAAGGTGGAAGCCCAAGAGATTTCTTACTACTCACCCGCTCTGCCCACAATGCATTGATCAACTCTTTATGCCAATTCTTTTTGTTGGCCTCCAAGAGTTTCTTGATGATGTTAACTAAAGACTTATTGGAGGACTCCACCCACCCATTACCTTGTAGATAGTATGTTGTATAATGTCCCAACTTGATTTTGTACTTGTCACAAAATTTAGTCATCATTTTGGACTTAAATGCTATTGCGTTGTCTGTGATTATCTTATGAGGACAACCAAAACGAGACAAGATGTTAGTTTCTAAAAACTGAATGATAATTGAATCAGTTTCTTGCCTAGTTGATTGCTTCGATCCACTTTGTGAAGTAGTCCGTAGCTGTCAGTATCCACTTGTGTTGTTTGGATGGTGATGGATTGATCTCACCTATGAAATCTAGGCCCCACTTTTGAAAAGGTGCATTCACTGATATTGGTTGTAGAGGTAAGGGAAGAAGCTTTCTTTTACCTTGAAAAACTTGACACTCGTGACAACTCATCATTGCCTTGTAGATATCTGCAAAAAGCATAGGCCAATAGTAACCCGCTCTCAGTACTTTGTTGACCATGGTTTTCCAATACAAGTGACCCCCACAATCTCCTTTGTGGAAGTCATTTATTACTTCTTTGGACTCATCTTCAGTCAAACAGTTCAGTAATACACCTCCTGGATCTTTCCAATAGAGCGCAATGCTCATTATAAAATATTTGGAAGCTTTCAACTTCAAAGACCTATTCTTAGCCTTAGACATGCCTGGAGGGGGATTTAGATGTTGAAGTACATAAATGATATCAGAATATCACGGAGATGAGAGAAAGATTTCAGATACCTGAATGAGATCCACTTCTTCTTGATTATTCAATAATGCTGCCACAAGGTTTTTGTCTAGAGCATGAAGGTTTGACTTGGCCATGAGTTTCGCTAAGCCTTGACCCTTGATCAGTTTTGTAGGCTTGATCTCAAGAGCATACTCTAATAGTGTTTCTATCCATCTACCTCTCCTACCTTTTGGGTCATTCTGCACAAGGACTTCTTTTACCGCTGCATTAGGCACATAAGAAAGAGTATGCGAATGTAAAATGTAAACTCTAAAATCTTTGATTGCCTTTACAAAATCCAAGGCCTATTTCTCAATGTTATTGTAATTAAGAGTTGCATCCCTGATGTTGCGATTGAAAAACACAATTGGCAGCTCAGTTTTATCTCTTTTCTGCATTAGAACCACTACCATAGTATGCTCGGAAGCAAAAGAAAATATGATAAACTCATCAGTGTAATCAGGACTAATCAAAACAGGGGAAGTGGTTAAGGCAAGCTTGACCGCATGAAAAGACTTATGGGATTCTTCAGACCATTTTACCTCATTATCGTTTTTCAACATATTGGTCATTTTGCTAAGATGTTCAGCCAAATTAGGAATAAATCTTTGTAACAAATTCATCTTACCATTGAAAGCTTGGATCTCCTTTTTCCTGCGAGGAAAATCAATTTGTTGAATGGCTTCTACTCTTGAAGGGTCGATTGGGATGCCATCTTTTGAAATGATGTGGCCAAAGAGTTTGCCTTCCTCCATGGCAAATAGAATTTTCCTTGGATTGAGAGAGATTTTGAACTTTCTACACTTTTGAAAAATGATTCTTAAATGATGCAAATTCTCATCATCTAAATGTGAATATGCGGTTACATCGTCTAAGTATACAACTAGGAAAACATCTTTTTTGTCTAAAAATGTTATGTCCATGGCACGTTGAAAAGTGGCCCCTGCATTTTTGAGACCAAATGGCATCTTCGAATATTTGAATGTGCCACAAGGTGTGGTGAATGTCATCTTAGCCTGATCATCCTTATGCACTAAAACTTGATTGTAACCGGAATAGCCATCCAAAAGTGAAAGCCAAGAAGCGCCAACAGCTCTTTGAAGAATATGGTCCATTTTTGGAAGGGGGTAATTGTCTTTCAGCGACACCTTGTTCAAGTTTCTGAAGTCCATGCAAAGTCTTATCTTCCTAGTATTCTTTCTCACTAGAACTAGATTTGTTATCCAGTCGGAAAATATGATGGGAACAATAATGCCCACCTTGTAAAGTCTATTAACTTCCTTTTCTATGGATGGAAGCGATCTCGGATTGATCCTTCGTAACGTTTTCCTAAAGGGATTTTAATCGGGCCTAATTGGTATTGTGTGCTAAATTATCTCCTTATCATATTCCTTCAAATCTGCATAATCCTAAGCAAATACATCAGAAAACTCAAACATTAAATGAATGTATTTTTCCTTTGCTTCAGGAGATAATGATTTGGACAACTTGATCATCTTGGGTTTATCTACTATCCCAATATTCACATCTTCGACACCTTTCCCTGTAGGAACCAATGTAGGCTTCCTTGCTACATCATCCTGATCAAATAAGTCTTGCAAAGGTATGATACCTTTCGGAATATTGTTATCTTTCAGCTGTAGTATATCAACTTGAGTTGCCTCCATGACTTGATCATCTTCATCATAGACTTCATCCATAGAACAATTTTCAAACTCTCCTTCACTCTGAAGGAAGTTATTC